>JAODLC010000007.1:7889346-7953186 GCA_026781145.1 Hippopotamyrus pictus
GGGGGTGGTGATTATGATAAAATGTCACTCTTAAACCTACGTATATGTGTAATGGCTGATAATTTTACATAAAATTCAACTTTGGTCAAATTTAGAAGCCATCTTGTCTATTGAATATATAGATTTTACCTAATTGTTGATATTTCTATGGAATAAACCACCATCCAAAATAGAAAGTCACTATCACTTAAATCTGGGCACTTTTAATGTTATGGAAGGGTCTTGGCTGCAGATGTTATTACATTAGTCCCCGTGGATGGGGAAGTGCAGGCACGTCTGAAAGGGCTGCCGTGTCATGGCTCTTTATCTTGCTATTCTTCTGGAGGATCTTCAAATGTGGCTGTGGCCCTGAGGCTTCTAGGGGGGTAATTATTTCAGGGGGTTTGTGATCCTCTGCAATACTGTCTGTCTGCACATTTTCTTGCGCGTGACAGCCTTTAGGTATGAAATCAAGATGCTTTCTTCCCCCCAGTATATAGTAAGAGCCATGACCGGAAGGCACTCTGGTAGCATGGGGGGGGCAGTGGAAGCTGATCAGACAAGTCATCCATTACTCTGACAGAAATCAAATTAGCTGTCATTTATCTAGTCAATATTTTACACAGCACTACTATGCAGTCTGTTTGTTTGTTTACTTAATTGATGAGGTACACTCTCAGGCATTTCATGACAATTACTTTCTTATTTAGTCATGGAAATGAATTGAGAATTAATTATTTTTCCCAGTAATTGCCCAGCCAAGAGGATCATAATTTGTGGGGGGAAAGATGGGATTATTTTTTTAATTGTTTTTTAGTTTTTAGTGTTTACAACTGACATTAGATAAATATGGAGTAATTACTGTATGAAAAAAATTATAATCTGAGTGAATTGAAACATTATTTAATAATGCATGCACCATTTTCAAGTTACTAGCAAGTAATCAGTTACATCATGGTGTGTGCGTGCACGTGTGTGTGTGTGTGTGTGGTACCTGTAAGCAGGAAATATTGCTTGCAGTGTAATTGTTTGGTGTTACTATTAGTTGTAGCTGTTGCTATTACCAACCAGCTAAAACTTCAGTGGGATCTGCCTCAAATGGTTGATGCACTTTATGCAATTACTCTATATATGGTTTTGGAAATGACTTTTCTTCAAAATAAATTATATGATGGATAAAGGTCGTAAAGATGTATTGGGGCATCGTGATGAATCGATTATTAAGGTGGTGATTTCACTGCATTGTTATATAACGTCAGAATCAATTTTTTGGAGCAGAATAAAGAACCTTCCGGGTTGCACTCTCTTTATGCATATGCTGCAGGTAGATGCACAAATCAGCACCACGGACATGCAGTTTTCCAAAACAAAAGATGGCAGGGAAGGTTCGTTTATATTAATAAAGAAAGCACTGCTTGATCATCTTAGCACTACAGTGGTGATATTTGCACTACGGCACTTTGGGAAACTTGCCTGTGTTGTGGCACAGAACGCTGTCTTTCGTCATCTTTGAACTGTGATGTTTTTGGTAAACAACTCTCATTTTTACCACAATAAAGTACTTTTTGCTAACTACAGCACCAATAATCAAGACTCTGAGGTAGCTTCTGTCTAGCCAAATGAAAAGTAATGTTAGACTTAGAGATGCATGATATTGAATCGGTATTGGGCGATATTTGTTACAAACCAAGATGTTGGCATCGATCTGATGGGTTGATCTTGTCCGATATTTACACTTTACCAGTATTTCAAGGTAGCGACACCAGAGCCAGAGGCATAGCTACTAAAGTAATGGCGCTGATTGCATTGTACCATCAGTGAGGGATTTCTTTTGCACATTCATGCCGTTTATAATTAATTATTAAATCTGGTCCACAGATTGATCTTTTGTTTTCCACAGAATCAAAAACAATGCAACGTTATTCTGCAAATTTGCTCCAGCAAGCTCAGTGAGTTTCACTGTTGGCCTATCCTTCACCTCCATGAGGTAGCACTTCATTTAATCTTTTTGTTTTTTTTTTCTGTACAGTTCAGTAGTTGGCCTTTTTGACTATTTACACTGGCTTGTTCTCCCTGTTTAATAATAACAATAAAAAATAATATTCTGTGATTTTACTTTCTTTGTATTCAATAAATAGTGTGTAATTAAGTTGTCATGGTAATATCTTTTCAGTGAAGTTAAAAAGGTCTGAATTTAGGTCATCAGAATAACTGATCAATTTTATTTGTATAATGCATTTTCACAGTATTACATTGTCTCAAAGCGCTTTACAATATTCTCGCCCAAATCCCCCAGTGAGCAAGCCAGAGGCAACAGTGGCAAGGAAAATCTCCTCAGTAGGAAGAAACTTTGGGAGCAACCAGACTCAAAGGGGGAGCCCAACCTCCAGGGACTGGCAGAGGAAGTCAATTGAAGAAAAAAAAATCTGGATTTATACAATTCAGATTTTAAGATTCAAGTGTAAATGCAGAGGGCAGGCAGGTGGTGATGCTGCTTCTGGTGACACGGCAGCAAGGGAGGCGGCAGAGATGTCACAGGCAGGAGGGTGAGCAATCGAATTGTGATACAAATTAAAGATTGATGATGCATTGAATAATTTCTTCAATAATCATAATCGAATCAAAATACCTTGGGGCCCACAATTTACAGCCCTACAGTGGATATTTTGAGTTGAATTTCTGTATGTGTCTAGTGCAGACGTAAGCAGCGCGTGTGCAGACATGGATGCTTCCCCTTTCTCTGGGGCCGCAGACAGAAGGACAGGTGCAGATTACACTTGTGCTGACCACACCCCTGAGCTGCACTGGGTATAGGGCCGGGGTGACAGTGTTAGACCGCCTGCGCAGCACATGTGGCCAGACAGCCCTCCCAGAACAGCTGTGATTTGCCCATGTAGACAAACGCGTCCACGGCGCCTCGCCGGCCCTGGGCCAGAGCGGCCCCACCCTGCCGAAGCCAATGCCCCCTTCTCAAACTGCACACGGGTCTGCTCTCAGATAAGCGCCTCACAGAGATGGGCCTTAGCAACATAAGCCGAAGCCCCTTTATCCAAGTTCTTTTTGTCCGAGTTTTCAGCGAAGTCCCTAATGTACAGTGTGTAGGTTTTTATTCAGGCAGAAACTCACAATAATAGAGGTTATCAACCTAATTATTTTGAAATGGGAAAAAAGTTCGTTTTACTGTTACCATGGTTTTGTTGAAGAACTTTGCCTGTGATTTTGAGCGCTTACTACAGTAGCTATATGCATGGAGTCTTTGGTTTAAAAGCAATCCATCCATCCATCCATCCATCCATCCATTTTCTAACCTGCTTATCCTACTGGGTCGCCGAAAAGCAATCCAATAAAGTAAAATTAAAGGCGTTACTCTAAAATAAAATTTTAGAAATTGCACTGGTGGTGGCTGAGCTCGAGGTCCGGCCGGGGTTAGTTGACTGTGAGACAGCTGCCTTTCCTGTTGGGTTCACAGGGATTAACATTCACAGACTTTCTGAATGCCTGTGACTTTGGACAGGTGCGAACAGCAGTGCCTTCAGAACAGAAAGCTGCAGACTCAATGTCTAGGATGAGTACTGCAAGTACTGGAATTTATCAGTGATTTACATGCATCTTCTTGTCCATTAAAAATCCGCCCCTGCCTTTTCCCCAGGACAGATATCAAGGCCAGCAATGACACATTAAACCAGGTGCTAGGACCCAAATACAGCAGGTCCTCGCCCAAATTTTTTGACCCCTACTCACATGCTTACGGTTTCTCGGGATAATAAATGCTGTTCCCATTACGTAGAACTGCAACAAGAATGCAGGGTGTTCTTTAAGCTTTGCAGATGGGTAGATGGGTCCTTTTTATTGCATAGATACTTGGGGAGCCAAGAGCAGCTGGAGAGTGTAATCCTGTCTCAACAGGTCACACCGTTAGACAAGCTGCAGCAGGTTTTTATTGTAAGATTCCTAATTAACCAAGACCAATAGGGAAATCAATTAATCTGGTATCAGGGAGGGTTAAAAAAAACACATGAATGCTTTCTTCTGCAACAGTTTAAGTCTTTTTACTAGCTGCAATGTGCTTAAACTAGCCTCAAGCTTTAAACATATAAATTTATAATTTTTTATATAATGCATACAGTGAGCCAAGCATAATGTCAAGGGAGATTTAAACAGAAGCAGCAGTCAGCACTGAGGTTTCTGGTTTTATGTTGAGGCATTGAACAGAGTGTGTCCTTCATTAAAGCTTTGCCTGTTATTGAACCGCCAACTTCCTAACTGGACAGTGTAAAAACGGTACGTTTTTAAAATGAAGTCTTTAGAAAACCTGACACTGCAAGTAACTGTGATGCAACAGTATCTGAAATGAAAACACTATATTTTATGGTAAATGCCTTTTGGTAAATGTGTTCTAGTGTGGTTTGTAGTTGAAAGAAATCAAGAGGGTCTGTTATAGTCATAACCCACATTTTAATTATTTCAGACCCTCCTGGCAAATGAGGTGCCACCTTCCTTAACAGCCTAGTGCCCATGAAATTGGGGCAGTGTTAGGGAATACGAAAGCCTAGGGGGTAGTGGGGGCGTAATTGCACTGAATGATCATGAAGTGCATTCCTGAAAAACCACACTTCTATTAACAAACCCCTGTTGGCTCATGGGTTGGCTTGGCAACATCAAAGGAGATGAAAGGATGAGCATGATAGGTACCTTCTTGCAAGCTTAATATATGATCACTTAAATCTACAGTTAATCGTGCTCTGAATAGTACACATCATTGAAAAATATGGTTTTTGCACTCCTTATGCAAACAAATAAACCTTTTTGTTGTTTCCATCAATGAGAATATAACCAGACATACTGAAATGCAGGGATCATCTGAACTGGGGTGGGGTTGTATAAAATCTAGTTTTAGAAGACAGAGGAATCATTGCTGAAAAACCTTTGGCATCGCCAGAGCAATTGCAGTTATTGTAATCCTATCATTGTTTTGATTGCCTGCACAGGTCCAGCTCGGGAGCCAAATCATAGAACCGGTCAAAACTTGCTTTGCAGCTCAGATGAGACTCAGAGTTTCCTGTAAGTCGCTCTTCCTGGAAGAAGAGTGATAATCTTTAGAATTAGGGGTTAGAGTGATAGTTATTGTTCAAATTAAAGCATTGATATGCCTTAGCAGCAGACCTGAGAGACGTCGAGATCCGACGAGAGCGGGGAGATGAGCAGCTAAATTAGATGATGTGGAGCCACCTTGGACAGATCAATTTCCACATTCAATTGATCTAAGAGGCTGTTCACCCAGGCTGGGTGAATATTATCGTGAACAGTGACTGCATAAGAAATGAGTTAAGAATTTGATACATATTCAGTGAGGAAAAAATGTTAAATTAATGTACGTGCGGAGACATCTGTTCCATTTCATCAGTTCCGGCCTGAATTAACAGTTTCCCCAATCAGCAGCCTCGCACAAGTCCAGCCTTGGTCTTTTTATCTTTGAAATGAAGTGTCATGCTGTACATGCGGCTGAACTGATAAATGCATTCAGTGTTTTAATGGCTGCCATAGTCCGTATCCTGTTTAAATTCTGTCATGTCATTCAGTTACATAGAAATATAGGTTCTAGAATGGTTACCTATACATAAGAGAAGACTCTGTTATGTCATTATTCCATTTCCCAGTAGAAGGTAGTAATCTGTTTCTTGGTAAGTCTTTATTTCTGAAGTAACAATTTTGACAGAATTCTGCATTGTGGGGTTGAAAGAGTAGGATGCACAGTGCACACCATTAAGCTCATCCTGTGACTAGCTTAGGTTGAGCTGTATCAAATGTCAATAGAGTGGCATTTCGGCAGCTGTTGAAAAGAAAGGGTGGTTTTACTGGGCCTTAACAGATCACAGTTCTTCAGTTCTTAGACGTTTCTGCTGAATCATCATACTGTTTTCAGCTGCGTCATAAGGTGCTTTAATTAAGTTGAGAAGTATAAAAATGCTACAATGAAGTACAATTTCGCTGAAAATATGGAGAGACTCAGGCCAGCTAAGGAAGATGAAGCGCAATTAGTCAATGAACAAGGGTTATGAGGGGCAGAGGCATAATAATAGTCTGGGGGGGGCAGAGCAGCCTGATCTCTGCAGCTTTAGAGGGACAGAGGAAGGGGGCGCAGCGAAAGCTTCATGACTTCTAACAAAGGCCACATGGACAGTTCACATTCATGACCAGATCTGTTTTTAACTCATTCACATGCTAATTGATGTCAAATCGATTTGACGATGGGCCAGTGTCCCGGAAAGGCACGCACACACCCGCCTTCGAGGCTCTCTTCAAATGCCCTTTACGATACCAATGATGAGTTATTGTATCTGTTAGCTGCAGCAGTGAAATGAGAAGGTAGTATTTTATTCATTAGTATGTCTCTGTGTGATGAATGTGTTTTTTTGGGAGTACTGTAAATATTCAGGAGAAGCCGATAATAGCACCACAGCCTGCTGCTTTTCCCAGCAGCTCCGACATCGGCTTGGCGCAGTGGCTCACCGATTTCAGCAGGCTACAGGCAAGCTCCGGCTTGCGTGCTAGAAGTCTAACACACTTTTTCTCTCCTTTCTTATTTGGCTAAGTGATCCGAGTGAGTGGCATTCTAAGCTGTTTATATGAAATTGCCAAAATAAACTAAAATCTGAGTATGGCATATATTTGGCTGTCTCTTCAGGCTGTTAGCCGCCGTGCCTCGCAGACTCTTTGGGAGCTTACACTGAAGCATGAAGCTTACACTGAAGCATGAAGCGCCCTTCCCCGTATCGGTAACCTGAGGATCAGGGCTTCACTTTCACTCTTTGAAGCTAAAATTCTCCTGAAGCACTACAAGCCTTTTAAAATCTTTTTTTTTCCTAGTTTAAATGCATTGTACCTCTTAAAGTAATCATCTTTCAAATGTGGCCCATAATTCAGACATCTCTATCATAAAATGAGAATATTTCTGTATCAAGTTTCATTACAAGCATCTGTTCCAGTCTTCTAGAAGAATTTGCCTAATTTACCTTGTAATATATTTCTGTCATTATACAAAATTTCTACCAGTTGTGTAAAATGAGCTCAGAAGGCAGACGGACAAGTTCAATGTCCAGGATGGGTCCTGCTGTTCTACCAAATAGCAAAGTACAGTACTTGCTGATTTTTTGGGTAAAAAATTAAAATTGCACAGGTACTAAGTACAACACTAAGTATCAGGAAAAGGATATGGTTAAATAATCAACCCTGGCTTACTCTGAGAACCAAAAGCGCTGAATTAATTACGGCATACAGGACATTACTGAAGCCTTGTTAAATAAAGGGTCTTATTAGGAAACTGAAAACCCAAAAACTATAATTTCTGGCTTTCATATAATTCATAATGTTCTAATAAGAAGGTTGCTGAATTTTACAAGTTATCCCTTGTAAATTTGCACTATAAGAGAAGGCTTGTGCAGGCGCACGCACAAAGCCAGAGAGACACACACACATCGTCTGCGGCTTATTTCCTACAGGCAGCTATTTTTGTGCTTTTGTGTGCAAGGTCTCAGGTTGAATGGACCCCTTTATGCCTTCTGTGCCAAAGTAAAGCATAACACCCTTTGTGGGGGGTGGGGGGGCAGTTTGTTATGGAGTTCAGCTGAGAGGAGAGCTTGTCTTGTGATTTGGTGGCTGGGTGGAGGGTTCAGTGGCCTGGTAGTAACCCTCACACACCCCCTTTACCTGCTTCTTACCGAGTCGGCTGTTTGCATGGTTGCAGTGTGTATCAAGGGGGCAGGTGGCCCCTGTGACACTGCAGTGGGGATATAATGCTACGGTATCTGCTGGCAGCCAGTTACTGGTCACGCCACTGTAAAAACATGTGTTTGTTTCTTTTTGTTCTAGCATGAATAGTGCCTGAGATTCAGCTGTTTGATGCAGTGTTTAGGACATGTACACGTAGAACAGAGATACTTTGTTCATCCCAGTGGGGAAATTCTCTCTTCGCCTACCTAATCTCGCTCTTCAAGAGACACGCAGGCGCACATGCAGGAGAGAGCAAGCTTGGGGATCACAGCACAGGGTCAGCCAATGTGCAGTGACCCTGGAGCTGGGGGTTAAAGGCCATGCTCAGAGGTTTGCAGATAGCATCAGTCAGCCAGCCCTGGGATTCAATACGGTAACCTTCCGATCACAGGCACAGCCCCAGTCCCCGTAAGCGTAAGCTCCCAAAGAATCTGTGAGGGATAGTCACTTCTTAAGCTAATATGCTGATCGCAGTGTAATTCGCTTGCAGTGTAATTTAAAGACATTTTAACCAGAGGTGGAAAGTTCAGGTCCAGAAAGTAGAAATCCAGACCAAGGTTTTGTTCCAACCAACCAGTTAAGTTCTCTGTGACTGTGACTCTTTATACTCAACTGGTTGGTTGAAATAATACCTTGGTCTGGATTTATACTTTCTGAAACTGAACTTTCCATCTCTGATTTTAACTTATTTCTTTTTAATTTTGAGAATAAATTAAGGCTAATGCAGGAAGCCGCAGGGTGTGCTTCAAAACAATGACACGCTCCAATGTGTCACAAAGACGAGACACTCACCATTCTTATTTACAAGAAGACACTAGAATGACTCATTCTGATTTCAAGACTGAGACATTAAAAATATTAGATGTTTGTGGTAAAAGCGAACCCAGACATGTGTGTGTGTGTGATTCACAGTGTATGTCTGTGTCTGGTAGATTCGCCCCTGGCTGGGACGGTGGAGAGGGGCCAGACTGAAGGCACAGTTTGAAGTCGTCAGGCTGTATTTGATGTGGTCACCAGTGCTCGGCAGATTAAGGACCTGGTCTGACTGCTCCTCAGCTACAGCTGCAAGCTTCTAACAAAGTCTCTGCTGGAATAAAGGGCAGAGAGGAAAAACAGAGCGCTGGAAGCCATTGAAAGGGAAGGCAGCAAACTTGCAGGGCGTGGGGAGGGAACGTTTAGACAGACACTTGGTGACTCAGTCCACACACCTGTGCATGCGTGTGCGTCATGGCTTGTAAGGCGGGGCTTCCCATATGCCCAGTTGGCGAATTTGGCGGTTTCGTATTTATTTATCTATTTATTATTTGGCTGCAGTGTTCCAGGACCCTGTCTTAATGCTACCTTTCAAGGGGGTCTTAGCCTCTATCCTGTCTCCATTTGTTTATGCAGCTCAAATAAAGGTGTGAACTGTGTTAGCTTATAAATCATGGCTAAAGCAAACATTACCAGGAGGCGATTTGTTTTCACAAGTTCAGGAGTAAAAATGTGGTCATCAGTAATTAAGGTGACGTTAATTAACTTGTTGTATTACACCATTTGAGTTTCAGAGTTGTGAACAGAAGGAAAGAAATTATAACTGAAAGATAAAAATTTTTTTGTTTTTTTTTTCCCATTCATTTTTCTTCAGTCCATTGTGTGGGAACCCCTCCCCCCACTGGCCGCTTTTGAGTGGGGGGTGCTCCTCATTTTGTGTGTGCTGACACTCTGACATTGTCTGCTGAGTTCTTTATCTGGGACCTGTTGTGTCCACAGGACAGAATTATGGTGGACGGCAGCCACCACTGCAATTCCAGCAAAACACCAGCACCCCAAAGACCCTTTAACCTCAGACAAAGTGACTTTGATTTCCATGTGAAAAGAAAGTGGCAGTTTGTCTTTATGGGCTGTTTGCTCACGCTGCACCAAGCCCTCCCTTGGAAGCTGAACTTCCCCCTACAGATGGCCCTGTATGGGAATTTCTCCTATGCGGCTGTTCAAACAATTACTGCACTCCCCTGTGATTTGTATTTGGGTGAATGTTTTAAATATGTCCTTTTTTGTCAAAAGTCAAAGGGCAGCCCATAAGGGAATCGCACCAGAGAACCCATCTGGTTTCTGGTCGTGCGTCATTCGAAGGGCCTATCAGATACACCAGTTCTCGTGCTGCACTAATGGCTGTGTGTAATTGGCCCTGGGACTGGAAATCGATGCTTCCTGTGCAAAGGTTTTTTTTTTTTTTTGGCTCGCTGTGCATATGCACTTTGGAAAAGCCTGCTTGGAACAGGGTTAATTGGCCGAGGAGCATCAAAGTGGGACACCAGGAGACACCGCTCCATTCATTTTGCACTTTGTGAAAATGTCTGCACTGTCAACATGGCACTATGATTTCGCCCCGAGTGAATATGGATTAACTTTTAAAACACAAACCAAGTATTTTCTTCTAGTAAAGTTTCCTGGGAGCCATAAGTGATATTTCCTGACAGATCCACCCATTTGCTATGAGCCTTTTGCAGGGTTGCCAGTGTGACACTCACGCGCTCAGACTCTCACGCTCACGCAAGAAATCTTACGGCAAATATATATTATCTCATTATAAGCCTAAAATCAGCTACATCAAAAGCATTGGGGCAGTTTGCGAAACCTTCAGACTATTTACAAGATAATAAAACTCTTGCATACATGTAAATGCGTGTGAATGTGTGTACAGACTTGTCTCGAATTGAAAATTGGCAACCCTGCTTGTGTCCTCTGTTGTCCAGCCCCTCCCCCATGTACTAGGATCCCAAAAAAGTTTCTTATTGTAAAAGTCAAGTGCAATTCAAGGATTGCTTTTATAGGATACATCTAACCTAAGTCAGTGGTGTGTGTTTGCCAGGCATAACCATGGCAGGATCCAAGCTGGACTGTCAAAGTGACACTGTGAGGGATACTCCAGCAGCAGCAGCAACCCAGAGCGCGTCTAGATGTACAATGAAAGACTTTCATTATTAGGTAATTGCTATGTTGAAATCTGTTCATGTTATATGAAACTGTTTCTGCTGATTAAGGAAGAAGCATAAATTCCTCTGGGGGAATGAGTCACACTCAAATTAGATCAAGCAAGGACGTGCAAATCAGAATAAATTGTGTACTACACCTGACGGAAAGGCGGGGCCGCAGTTACTGTAGCAGCGCTCGCTCACTCGCTGGCGTCATGCTGTGCGTGCTGCTCCTCATTCCCAGGTTCCCCTTATCAGTGAGCAGGAATCACCTGACCAGAGCCACAAGGAAGCAGCACAACACCTGGATGTGTTCTTTGCCTTATTCCTGTTTATGAATCGGCTTGTGCTGTGTTGACATGTACCTTTTATGGTACGTGTCTACGTCCCGTTCAGGGTGTTTGTTCCCCTGCTTCATGCTTCGGGCTTCCTGGGATAGGCCTTTATTTTTGCCAGCCTGATTTAACTCATCAACCGGTGAGGCCTTCACATAGCTTTGTATAGGCATTGTAATTCAGCGGGCTAAGCCTCAGTGCCTGTGGTTGGAAGGTTGCCGGTTCGAGTCCAGCCTTGCTGGAATAGTCACATCTGTGGGCCCTTAAGCCTGAGCTCCATGGGTGCCTCTGCAGGTGGCTGCCCTTCGCTGCCAAGCTTGCTCACACCTGTCTGAGTGTCATGGAGAGAAAGATAGGGTGGGCGATGAGAGAATTGCCCTCTGGGGATCAATAAAATGTCATTATTATTATTATCATTTATTAATAAGAAAGGAAGCGTTCTTGGGTTACAGCTTCCCAACACCCTGCATGCACACAGGTGACATTCATTAGCACAGCCACTGCCTGGCATTCTTTATCAGCTATGGAAAATCCATACAAAGGAATAAAGTACCTGAAACCTTCTATCTCCTAGATTAAACAAAGAGCACTGCCTGTGTCCCAATGCCATGGACTCTAGTGAGATCATCCCTCAGAGAGATGTTCAACCCCCCCGTGCTAAGCGACAGAGCCCTGTGTCTCTGAGAACCAATAACAGATCTCTGTCTTTAGTTTTCATTGGGTCTGTCAGTTCTCTTCCCACTTGCCTCTTGCTGCCAAAGACAAAACAATAAATACTCAGTTTGAAAAATATGGGGTATTTCTTCCCTTAGTGGTTTTGGTGATCGTCCCTGTGGAAACACCATAGAAATGGACCTTTACCTTTATCTTCTTTATTGGGATAATTTTGTTTAGTCGATACTTTCACCCATTTCCATAGCCAGTTATTTTGACTGGATAATTCAGATGAAATATATTGTAGAAGCAAGTCCGGATGCTGAACCTTCAAGTTACATATTTGTGTCTTTAACCTCCATGCCACCCTATGGAAGTGAGAACTGTCGGTATCACAGTGTCTCAGCTTGCCCAGAGCTGCAGTGGATCTGCATCTGAAAATACAATCAACAACCATTTCAGCCAACAATGAACTAGACCCTCATGAATATATGACCCTCAATAATGTGGATTCTCTTGTTTAGCTTGTGTGTGTTTGTCTTTAGGGGACTTGCCTAAATTTTTGGATTCAATGAGATATATTTGTTTTCTTTCTGTTGGGGGGCTGGGGGTTAATGGAAATGGCAGTTTTGTGATGGCCCTCGCACTGATAGGCTGATGAAGACACGCAAGCCATCTTGTTCCCGTGCCTGATGAACTCCAGACAGACTGGAAGCCACAGTAAATACAGACGTCTTCGCACGTTCCCATGGGGACACATTGACAAATATTCCTCAATGGAGCGTGAATCTCGCGTTTCGCTTGGGACACAGTGAAGTGTCTCCTCTTCGCTTCCAGGCTGGAAATTGATTCTACATACGCTCTGTAACCTTGTAAACAAGATACCCGCTACAACCAGACATGCCAGTGAGTCTGCAGGGAAACATGATGGTTTGCAGCTCAGAGACACTGAGTGAGCGTGGCGTTCTGAGAAGTCACTTTGAAGGATATGTCAGAAAACCATTTAAGCATAGAAGGAAGCCAGATCATACCGCTGTCAGCATAGTGATGCGCTTATAAAACCGCAAGGCGGTGCCTGCCTGTCATTAATTCTGCTTAACACAGGCCGCAACATGCTGCCGTCTGTTCGTGAGAAAACCAATCACAGGGTTGCTAGAAAAAGTGATCTGTCACCTGGAACTTGCCTAACACTCCAACTATGGCCTCTTCTTCTATTTCCAGCATAAAACTTTTTCCATCCCTTGCAAACACGTGGCATGTTATGCATTTTCTGAGGAATTCCGCTCGATGCCGGTACGCCCATCAAGTGGCATAGGTGCCATCTTCTGAGGGGGTGCTGATTTATGTAGGGTGCCGTTTGAAACAAAGTGAAATTGCTGGGGGGCGGGGGGTTTGAAGCTTGCCTAGAGCGCCACTTGGGCTCCGACCAGCACTGATTGCACGCCACGTCAACAAGCAAGCACAATGACTATTAATTCTTTAATCTGCACTGTTTTAGGTGCTGTGTGCTGAGCAATCAGCACCACCCTTGCATTGCAATAGCTGCAGGACATCAGTAAAATAGCCGTTGCTTAATTGTAAATGACTTTTTGAGTTGAAGGTGTGGCGGGTAATAAGCGATTGCATATGTTTGTGGAGTTATTACTGGCTTATGGCAAGTGTGTGAAAGTTCAATTTGCACATCACCTCTTGTGTTGTCATTTATTTGTATTTTCTTCAGAAAATAAAGCAAAGATTTTCATGTGTTGAGCTTTATGTCGGAGCCTTAGATTAGATAAGGGAGCAGTGGCCAGCTTCTAACATGCAAGGCCCTGTCTATAGAGTGATCTTTGTTCTTAGTTCTGTATGAAACCCAGAGATCCGCAGTTAGGATTTTGCATGTTATGGTTAGTCACCCTAGTGGCCTGGTGAAGTTACTGATCTGGGGTAATGGGATACCAAAGATGAGGCTGCCTATACTGTAATTACAGTGGGAATCTAAGAGCAGGTTAACCTGTAAACCCAACAGCAAGGATTCTGTTGAGAGTGGGTCTGCCTCTAAAGGACATGCAGTGTTTTATCACTGGTGTTGGACTTTGATTCTCTGATCATGGTAACAGAGGACCGTGTTGTCTGACAAGTGCCTTTACATGTTTCAGCACCAAAAGATCACATTTCTCAATTATTTTTACCCCCAAGATTTAACATTGATCTATAACAGTCATTCAGTTTAGAATTACAGATAATTAAAAAGAACTAGACTTTTCCTCAGTAACTGACACAATTGTATCTGTAAATACAAAAACATTTTCCATAGCTTGTTTCTAACCAATTCAATTTATGCCCTTTCGGCACAAATGAACAACTTGATGGCAATTGTCACGAGACTTCTTAATTAGGAAGATTGTAGATGTTAAATCAACCTTTAGATATGTCAAGTGTGTTTGTTTTTTCATATTAATTGATAGAGTTTAGCATCCATTTCTATGCTTTCATGGAATTATGCCAAATATTATGCCAGAAACACTTGTTTGTCAGGGAAAATATCACTTTTAATCCAATTTGAACAAAATTTGTGAATGACAACAGTCCACTCTGATCCCATGCACCTCTGAATATACGTTTTGATTGATGAACTTTGTCTGTGCAAAATCTGCAAAAAACACAGGAAACAGATTATTTAAAAAAAAGTGTGAAAGATTTAGTGCAGCAATTGGAGAGCAAATTTCCATAACTTACTCAGTCCATGCAATACATTTTCAAGAAAATGATTGTGGACTTACTGAATTCTGGAAATTTAATGAAAGTTCTTCATTGTATTATTAGTGGACTGGGTGAGTTTTGGTTTGAGTGAATATTGTAACATACTGCATGGTCTTTAGGTCATCGGCAGTCTCATCTCAAAAACAACAAGAACGGCCTGAGTTTTGAAGTTTCAGTAAGTAATTTCAGTAAGTTTTCTGTGTTTTTCTCAGTTTTATTTCGTACTAATATATCCATTGCCGTAAATTATGGCCATTTTAAGCTTAATTTTGTTCTTTAAGGATATTACAGCCCCTTTTGGGCCTCAAACCAAGAACCTATGGGTTACCAGTACATGCCCTTAAGCTCTGCTACCAGCCAACCACAATAAATTAGAGCACACATCTGACATGGCACTGCATCCTGAGCCTTCGACAAGGGTGTTAGAGAGCTCCCAGGTTGATGGGATGCAGCACAGATGAACCTAGATGCTCTGTTTCAACCGCTGTGCGAAGACAGTATGCATTATTCTGATTGAAGGCAGGAGCGACTGAACAGCCTTTGCAGGGCCAGAGACACGACACTATAGCACTGATTTGTCACAACTGGTAGACTAAAGGGCAAAACGATTTATTTTATATCGGAATGGGAATAGGAACCACAAGCAGAAGATGAGCTAAAGCTATGAATGCTGTCCCTGTTAGAGGTAGACCACTGAGGAGCTGGAGGTGGTGGATGGAGCAGAATGAAGCACACATCCCGCATCACATGACCTGCGTTCACAGGGGAACTGTTTCAGGCCAATAAAGGGATTAATCTGACTTTCAATCCAAAGACAAAAATGCGGATTTCTGCCACTGAAAGATCCAAGCCACAAGGAAGTGTGGACAATTTTCAATGGGCAGCTCTTGGCTGCTGAAACTAGGCTAAGTCCACAGAGCGGGTTTGTGTGGTCTTCAGCCATTCAGCAAACAACCCTGCAAGCTGCTAATCGGACCAGAACGCCGTATCTGTTACAATGGCAAAGGCAGCCTTTCAAGGTCCATTTTCTCTCCTCCATGAACAGAGTGAATGCAACTAATTTTTTAACCAGCTCCTTTGTCATAAGATACCTCTGTTCCCAACTCAGCGTTGGGGGTCACTTGCTTATGTTTCAATCTGAGAGTTGCTGCCCCCAGATCCGCGGCGTTATCTTAACACGTAACACACTTTGGATTTCCTCCTTTGATTTACACCAAGTCAGCTTTTTACATCAAACTAATTTATCAAATGTTGCTAAAGAAGCAAGCAGGCAATGATTAACGGTAACAATGATCAATTCGCTTTTTTGTAATTAATCACTGTCACAATATTCTTGATCGAAAATATACGTCACAATGATAACATTACCAAATAACTTTTTGTAGGAAGTAAAAAGGACAAAGAAATATTCTCTTGTCACCAAGATCCCTCCATGTCCATTGTTACTCCATATGCCTGCTCTGTAGCTAGCTGAGGGTGTGCTGTGTCTCTTTTCATTGCGTCAAATGAATCCTTTCATCTCTATCTTCCACTGCTGCTTTAAATGTGGAAATACGAGATGGGGACCCCCCCCCACCCCACACCCATCCATTCTTACAGGGGCTCTCTGAAGTCTGTGTTAGATGTCAGCGACAGGTCAACCAAAAGGTATAGAGCTTTGTTTAAGATTTTAGCCAGGACAAATGGTTTGTTTGGTGAGGGGTTTAAAGCCAGACTACCATCTAAACACTGGCTTAATGCCGTCAGAAGTTGCCAGCATCTTAAAACCAGCACCAATGACTTGGAACCATGGAAACGCACAATTTGTAAAACACACTTGAGAGCTGTAAAAAGAAAATAAACGTTGGGGAAGTTACAAAAGGTGAAGCGCACATTGGGAAAGTCTGCCTGTATTATTGTTGTTCTTGTGTTGTGCAATGGGAATAAACCCAGATCAAAGTACTTTGAGTTGCTCCCATTTAGCTTTTTTTGTGTCAGTAAAGGTGCCACTTTGCAGTTTTCTCTGATTTGAGAGCTGATAGGGTAACTGTTTTTCAATGTACAGCCGTTTCTTTCAACCTGAATGATAATGTACTGGTGAAGCAGCTCCCATTGAAATGTAAATCTGGGTGAAAAAAGCTGCCTGAAATCAACATGGTGCAGTAATTACTTTGCGCCCCAGGAAAAAACAAAACACCAACATTATCACCCGGGAAAGTTGCTAATTCATGGGGCATATCATTCACAAAACATTTTACTGCACTTTCCCATTGACCCTCTGAGGCTATAGCAGCTAACTAGTTTAGGGTCCACCACTCAATTCCTTATTGCTGGCTTTGTATTAAGAGGTCTGTTGCTGTGGTATGTGACTGCTCTCCTCTAAGCAACATGCCTGAGAAACGGGGACCAGGGAGCAGGTCGTGTGCCACAGCCAGATTGCAGGTGATCAAAAGGACGTCTTCAGCATTTGTGTCTATTGCAGGGTGTCACACACCTTACTAATTATTTGTCAGAAGGCGTCTTTGTAATGAATTCTGGTCTTCTTAATGGACTGGTATTGCCTAAAGTTATTAGGAAAAGCTTCTTCAGGAAAGTACACTAGGCTTTCCCTTAGCTTGTGTTCTGGGCTCTGTCTCACACATTGTGCCAAAATAGTTAGTTTCATATATTTCACTTGTAATGGGTCTATCTTTCCTTCCCCCATTGAATGGTTCTAATGGCCGCGGTTTGTTTGCCAGCTGACTAGAGGGTCTTCTTCGGATGCTTTCCAGATAGGCCCGTGGGGCTGGTCAGCCTTTTCAGTGCTTCCAGTGAATTCAGAATTAGAACTTGGCAGAAGAGGTACCTGAATTACAGCCCAGAGAGCCTGAAAACATGACACTAGAGGAAAGCCAGTTGTTTTATCAGCCAGGTTTTATATGCAAAGTAAGTGCTTCACAAATGAATGTGATGTATTGATTAGTTAATCCATTACAGAGATAATGAATAATCTTCCCCCTTATCTCTTGATTTTTAAACAGAACACCTCTGCTGGACGTCAAAGGTAAATGGGTGACAGATGAGAGTTTCTTGAATTATAAATGAAGTAAGAGCCATGTCTGCTACTGTCCCTAGAGTGTCTTTCAAGGCTTCGCTGTGGATGTTCCTTGACAGGATGTTTTTGAAGGTGAAATGGAACATACATTTTTCACTTCTTTATACAGCTGGAGCTGTAGCTGTTCAAGGGTAGGTCAGTGGTGTCCGGCAGTTAGTACCATCAGCTTGGGAGGTCGTGCCTCACACTGGCATGTCGCTGATGTGCGATGTAAATATAATGCAACCATAAACAGAACAGACGGCTACAGGTTTGTCCTTGGATTCACATCTGATAATCTATACAGGGCATTTGGCCTGCAATACTTGCCATTTCCCCAGATACCCACCTACTAATTATTTGGTTTAGCTCCAAATTCATTATTCATCTGTTCATTTGTTCAGTTGTCTTTGTCCCACGCTATAGCCTGATTTATATATACTGTAAGCACTCTTTTTAATTTACACCATGCAAATACAAGTTGATCTGTGCATATCTTTATAACTGTATAGTTTTCTTCCCTTACACCATGTTAATGAATTAATATGCAAATCTGTATTCTAATGGCAATGACGGGAGAGCGCAGGCTCCGTTTATTGTATTACCAAAACATTTGTTGTAAGTCGTAAGATGATTTTAAGGTTGAGTTAATCTTTCCTTTCTGTTTTATATGGGTTAATCTTAGCACTCAGCACTTTACCGATAAGATGCTATTGGTACTGATAAGGTGGTTTTGTCAGATTTTTAATTGTTTCATTGTGCTGACTGACTGTCAATAAAATGTGTCTTGTCAAAGCATAAGGTCATGGTTCCAGGAACAGGAGTGTATGTTTTCCAGAAGGGGAACGTAGTTCCATGATGTTTCAGTTTCCCGACTCCGGTTGCTGTTTGTCTCCATTTATGATGCTGTGGCATGGGGGTGTTTGTGTGTGATATACTTCACAGCTTTATGTAGGCATGCCTGTGCTCACTCCACATATCTCACATTCAGAGTCTTTTTATTATTTTGAGGTTTGAATTTGACAGATAATGTAATGTGCTTATAATGTGACCTCCTAACCTAATGGTTGTCCAGTTAAGTCTCAAAAAGTGTCGTGCTGCTAACTTAAGTGAGAGACTCCAACCGAATCATGCCACTGAAATATCCAGCTGGGTTAAAACAAAAGCCTTTCTGGATCAAACCACGATAAAAATAAAAACCTATTATTCCTTCAAAGTGGAAAAGGTGCTGAAAATTCTCACCGTGTCCTCATAGACCTTCTAAAATGCTAGAGATGAGGTGATGTGTATGGATCTGAAGGTAACAGTGTCAGGCCCTGTGAACATAGCTTTTTAGTGACCTTTCTGTGGTTTCTATGACTGCCAAGCTAATGCAAACAAGGATGTCAACACAAGTGGGCAAGCAGGCAATCAGAAAGCAAGAATACACCACAGGCAGTACACAGTGTATTTACATCATGGAAGAGCGTGGGGTGCAGGCAGGCTATTCCTATGACAATATTCAGATGGGCTGTACAGAAAAGTCAAAGGAAATAAAAGTGATATCTATATAAGGCAGGTATTTTTTTTTCCTCTGGGAGGAATGAATCGGTCCTGATTTTCTGACCCGTGCCATGATGAACCAAATAAGCTGTTTAAAAAACCACCAATTTGTTTTCTCTCTAGTGATGTAAAGTTATTGGCTGTTTTTATTTATATTATTCAACCCAAATTAAATTGTAGTGGAGATTTTAGCACTTGTGATAATAACTATTTAGTTGTTATCATTCATTTGACGAGCATTTAATAAGTCAGCCTGGTTTAGCACACGGTGTGCATTAAATTTCAGCTTAATTTTATTCTGTGACAATAAAGGCATCACTTTCAAAATATGATCATGTTTCCTAATTCTGGTAGAGGCAGAAATCTATACATTACAATGAAATTAATCTAAAGAATGTTGAAATTTGTCTTGAATTAGGAGTGTTTCGCCCACGTAAGTAAAGATTCAGATTATGAAACGTAAGATCAATTTGTTCTTACAACGTCATCATCATCAGCGCCGCCATCACCATCATCGTCAGTTAAAAAGGACATTGAGCTAATGGTTTGTTTTGTTTTCTGTGCCATTTCTACAAAACAAAATGGATATGTTAAAGCACTTCTCCATCAGACAGAACCCTCATTAGAGTCTTGATGGGTTTTTTTCCCCGAGACAAATTGCTGCTCACGCATGCATTGTGATTTTTTTCAGTTCATAATGTGACTTCAGGACACTGACATTTGGAGGCAGCACTGATGTCTGAGGACAGAAATTCTAAACGACGTGCAGCGCCTGCCTTCCGTAAGTTTCTATGCAGACCGTATAAAACCAGAACCAAGTTGAGGACAGCTACTTTTTTCTGTTTAAATTCATATTAAAGCAACATAAAATTGATTACAACAACTATATCCTACATTTTAAATCCTTGGGAGTGTTTTGAAATGAAGATAAGTAATGAAAGAAATGTTCAAACCGTCAAAAACGTAATTAGGTCTGAACTGCTTTAATATTACCGGTCAATGATAAGGGTTAGGGTGAGGAAGTAATTCAGGCAAGATGGCGACAAACGTTGAGAAATTAGATGAAACTGGCCATCTGTCTTTGGACCAGAAAAAAAAAACAAATTAAAAAAAATCCTTTCACATCCTGACTAAATCCTGTCGAGCTCATTAATGAAAACAAAGCGCTCTTCGTTTAGCGCGCTGCCCCCCTTGCAGACGAAAGAATGCCGTGTTTTTGGGCGAGAGGAAGCTCTCGCGCGACGGGAGCAGTCCTATGGGTGCAGTTTTCCCCGTTCTCATTAGTGAACGCATCCTTGGGTATCGGGTTTGGGAATACATCCCGCCATTCTACCCCAATGCGCTTTCTGTCTCACAAGGCTTCGCTACAGATGTATTGTAACACAATGCCAATTTAACACACATGACTGCTTCCCTGTGACATGCAGGCAGGACAAATGCAGCTACAGTTCTCTGTGTCAAATGGGTAGCCTGCCACCTCTCCCTTTTAAGCCAGAGCTCTTTTACAATAGCTCCAGATCAGTGTAGTGAGACAGCCCATGTTGGCTGCGACACCAAACACTATTCCATTATCCCAGTATGTTCTCCTATCACTCACATGTTTCTGTTTCTCCAGAAGCTTTTCGGAATTCTTGCTGTGTTGTGACACAAACTTAGTATTTGCTTTTATTATGGTGACATGAATAGCTTTTATACAAACAAAGCATTCTATTTATAGTTGCCTTTTGCCATTCTCTTTTGGCCTTTAATATTTATTGATAAATAAAGGTACAGATTTTTTCCTGAAAGATCAATTTAGCAGTCCGTTTTATTTACCTTAAAGTATACCAAAAATATTTAACCATAGTTACAGTATTTGTTTACCTGCTGTTAATGTACCTGTTGATACGTTTTCAGTTCAGCGGCCTACAGGTGAATATTTGGTTGTCAGTTCAAAGGGTAAAGGACAAATGACGTCCTATTCACATGATAAATCTTCAGGCCTCGTTGGTGGGGTTTGGCTAATTGCTTTGATAACTCTGCAATCGCAGACTCGCTCGGGAATTCTCAGGTTCTGTTTTATTGTATGATATGCTGCAAACTCAGATAAGATCATGTTGCACACATCTAGAAGCACAATTACTTTGCCATGAATGTTTTGTTTATTTTATATTAAATTTTGCATTAACAAGATAACGTTTGTGTAGATGCAAAAGAGGATTCGCGCAGAATGTGAACATTGCCCCTTTGAGGTACATTTTCAGTTCACCTGTGGTTTTATGTCCCTTTAATCACTCCTGGACAGTCTCGACTGATCATCAGGATGTCTGCCGAAAAAGGTATTTTTAGGTTTTGCATAAAACTGGAACTTCACAGTGGTGGATTAACATGCCTGTGATTATTCTGGTACAAGGTGAGCCGTGTCATGACAGTATATATCGCAATCTAATAGTAAAGATTGCTGTACGTGATAATACACCAATTTTCACTCTCCAGAAGGTAGAGCTGTGCGATATTACCAGAATCTCATATCCAGATTTAAGTCTTCTAGTATCCTGATAATAATATATATTGCAGCTGCACCTCATATTTATGATTATTTTCTACAGATCATCTGCGGTACAAACTGGACAAAAATCCGAGGAGTGAAGTAACAAACATAACGCAATTCACAAATAGACAGGAAGTGATCCACAAATGTGCAAAATTCGTTTCAGGTGTACAGATTACTCCGTATTTTTTTGGATATGATTTTATACAATACAAATAAAAATACGTACTTATAGATAATGATATATTTATGCTTTATTTCTACAGATCAGCCTCGGTATGAATTGGAAAAAATACACAAATGGATAGGAGGGAAGTCACAAATGTAATATGATCCAGGAATATGCAAAATCCTTTTCACGTGTACAAATCACTCCGTATTTTGGTGGATATGATTTTACACAACACAAATAAAAATATATATTTGTGGATAGTGATGTATTTGTGATTTTTTTTTCTACAGAGCACCTGTGGTATATGGAGCCCCTAAGAGGTCTGGGTGGGAAAATGTTTTTTTTTTTTTATCGTTTTGAGTTCTCTCGCAATAGCTTTGCGTTCCCTTCCAAACTTAAATATGACTGTGCAGAAAATGAATTATTGTTATACTGACCTGATATTATTGATAACATTTGATAATTAACCTGGTCAAAGGTGCATGTAGCAAAGTTCAAGGTAAATTCAGTTGTTTTTTTTAAATATTACCCTATTAAATTAGTGTGAACTCTACCTTATTAAATAGGTTGGTGAAGCTTAACCACCTCCCAGCTTTTCCAGGGCCACGTCTGCTTTGGGAAAACATTAAATAAGACGAAGTAATGACTTCCATCCCATTGTGCTTTTCGCATTGGCTCTTATTTCCGGTAAATGAATTCTGGGGTAATTAATAAAACATTCCCCTTACTCGGTGGTCCAAAACAAACTGCATGATCAACTCGGCCTTTTTATGCAATCATGTAATTAGGGAGAATTCAGTTGTATGGATTCATGGATTTTTCACATGACAAAAGCAGCAAAAGACTGAGAAATTCTGATTTTACACAATATGGACAAAAGTATTGGGACACCTGGCCATTACACCTACAGGAACTTTTATGACATCCCATTCTAAATCCATAGGCATCAACATAGAGCTGGTTCCCCCTTTTGTAGGTATAACAGTTGCCACTCTTCTGGGGAGGCTTTCCATAAGATTTTGGTGTGTGTCTGTGGGGATTTTTGCCCATTCATCCAGAAGAGCATTTGTGAGGTCAGGCACTGATGTTGGATGTAAAGGTCTTGCTCGCAATTGTAGTTCATCCCAAAGGTGTTCACTGGGGTTGAGGTCAGGGCTCTGTGCAGGCCAGTCAAGTTCCTCCACACCAAACTAACCCAACCATGTTTTTCTGAACCTTGCTTTGTGCACTGGGGCACATTCATGCCGGAAAAGAAAAGAGCCTTCCCCAAACTGTTCTCACGAAATTTAAAGCATAAAATTGTCCAAAATGTCTTGGTATGCTGAAGCATTATGAGTTCCCTTCATTGGAACCACGGGGCCCAGCTCAGCCACTGAAGAACAACCCCATACCATTAGCCCTCCTTCACTAAACTTTACAGTTGGCACAATGCAGTCAAACAGGTAACATTGTCCTGGCATCCACCAAACCCAGACTCATCCATCATTCTGCCAGAGAGAGAAGCGTGACTCGTCACTCTTCGGAACACTGATCTACCGCTACAGAGTCCAGTGGCGGCGTGCATAATGCCGCTCCATCCGACCATTGCCATTGTGCTTGCTGATGTGAGGCTTGCATGCAGCTGCTCGGCCATGGAAGCCCATTCCATGAAGCTCCTGGTACACAGTGCTGTGCTGGTGTTGATGCCAGAGGAAGCTTGGAACTTTGCAGTTACCGAGTCAACAGGGCATTGGGGACGTTTACTCACTGTGTGCCTCAGCACTTGGCAATCCCGCTCTGTTCCTTTATGTGTTCTGTCACTTTGCAGCTGAGTATCAATGGATGCCATTTACAGTTGACCGCGGGATATCTAGTAGGGACGAACTTTCACAAATTGACTTATTGCAAAGGGGGCAACCTATGACAGTACAGTACCATGCTTGACTTCACTGAGCTCTTCTGAACGACCCATTCTTTCACAAATGTTTGTAAACCTGACTGCATGGCTGTGCGTAATTTTATACACCTGTGCAACAGATCTGAATGAAACACCTGAAGGCAATGATTAAGAGGCGTGTCCCAATACTTTTGTTCATATAGTGTATTTCCGTGAAGGGACTGGGAACATCTCATGATTTATTCCATTAAAGCACATTCTTTCCGCCCTTCTTGCTGAACTTCTATTTTAACGTTAAAATTTGTCTTCAGCGAGTTTCTTTCTTGAGGGTAGCATGGTTATCTACTAGAAGTTGCCCAATTTTGACATTTCAAAAAGAACAGCATTGTAATAAAATGTTGTTCTGTAGTCGCTTGGAAGGTTTCAGCTACAGAGCCCTCATGGATTTCAGGAAGCTTTACAGGGTTATCCATATGCTACAAAACAAATTTAATAGCTACTAGGTGTATCGAGTGATTTAAATAGCAATGCTAGCCGATTAGTTTAAGGATAATTTAACTTCAGTAGCATCTGTTTCCTATCTGGAAGGATTTGTACAGTTAAGTGAAACTGAACCCTTAATCAGAGCTAAATCCAGTTCCCGGCAAGTTTAAAGCTTTCTCTTTACATTATAACTCTTGTCTTGTGAGAAAGGGTTTATGTAGGCCTATATGTTGTGATTACTGGCAAGTGAATGACATTACTTATTTAGGTTATGAAATGACTACATGGAAATTGCAAAGTATGGCTGTCTCATGATTAGTTAACTGGTAACCATTTGGAATTAATTTAAAATATTTAACATTCAAATTATGTCTCATATGCACCAGTGTTTTGCGAATATTGGAAAATGAAAGAGTACGTCAATGGAATAAAAACTTCAGTGTTGTTATTTATTGCATACATCAACTTTTTTTGGAATTATTTCTTTATTTCGTAGATAATTCCAGTTTCCAAAATGCATTATTTACGTTGAGAAACTGCAGGTTGTAAGTATGCTAAGCAGATGTATCCGTCAGAGTAGCTTAGCTGAGGAAAGCATCTTTAATTCTGATTGTAGAATTTCACAATTAGCTTTAAAGTCTAATATGGGAGTGGGCTGTCTTTGCGTACGGTAATAGCATTTGTCACAGATCTAAGTTGATTGTTTAAGTAATTCACCCAGGACAGACATCCAAACACTGAATGTAATCCTCTGCAGAAAAACTACAGTACCACAACCTTAAAATACTAAAAATACTGAGCTGTATTTTCTGGCACTGTGCCGTGTTTGCGTTTCTGTTTGACTACTTGGTGTTCAATGGAGGTGTCATGTGACTAACTGAAATCTCTCAACCAACCTGCTGTCTGAGGTCTGCTTAATTTGCTGTGACCTCTGGTTCAAGGAAATGAAATTATATGTAAAAATCTGCATCTGGATCTCCCACAGCTTCTGCTTAGTGGCAACCATATTGCACACGAGGGAAAACCAGCCCTATGAAATTAAAATGGGCAAGTGGAACTGGGGCCTCCTTCCATGCCTTATAACACACTTCCTAACCATTAATGAGTTGGAAGTGAGTGCAAACTGGTAAAACCTTGTGCTACACTGTAGGGCCCAAGTAGGCCAATAGCGGTGGCAGGAAGCAAACGGGATTCCCTCACCATCTATAAGACATGTGAACGGCTGCTGTCCCGCCAGGTCAGAAGTCTCACTAATATGCCGAGGGCCTTGCATATTTAAGAATATCATTATTAACCTGCTGTAAACCAGCTTGGTGGAGGGCTTTTACATGTCAGATTTACTTGGTGTGCATATATAAAGAGAACAGTTACACCCTCACCTCTCTCTTTTCGTCATATCCTCTCGTCATCGTCATCTTCCGGTGCCCTACCATGGTTATAACATGTTGAGCAGATGGATCCATTAAAGGGGAATGGCTCACAAATTGAATCTTTATGGTGACACTGGCAATTGTGATAGTGGTTCAGCAAGAGCAGAGAACCTCGATGAATCCACTGATGTGTGCTAATGAAAACTGACAGGCCTCTTCCCGTGTTTGGCCACAGCAGTTTTGTTTCCCTTCTTTGTCCTAGATATAAGAACACCTTAGGATGCAGGAGCCTTTGTCAACCCCGCAGTGCTTCGTTTCTGGGGGAAACCAGGGCTGTCTGCTGTAACGAAACAGTGGAAAAGGAGCTGATGGGACACTGTCCCATTTCATGATGTGCAGCTATTGATTCTGCAGATATGCAGCTAGCTGAGATGTTGCACTGAACGGAACCTAGTGCATGACCCAGCTCACCACAGCTGGGGTCTCCACCATCAAAATGCTCCATCACCCATTGCTTCTTTGTCATATAATTCATCGTTTTCGGATAATAGTTAGCACATGGTGTGTCTACAGCTAGTAGTTGCTTAGTAAGTTAGTTTTTTACGCACACATGATGTGCATATATATATATGATTGCCCATAAAAAATCTGCAGGGTGTTAAGTCTGATATTAAGTGGTGCCTGGTCACTGGTCACCTGCTGAATACTGTTGTTAATCCTGCACACACCGTTTACCTTTAAACTGCCCTGCTTGACTGAAGAACTGTAAATTTTGTCTATATAAACATGTGTGTTAGACAGGAAAAGGGACCATGCCCTTTAACTTCCATGAAGTGTTTTTTAAATTCATAACTTCTTTCTTTATCATAGCGGATTTATGTTTCTGCTCATGGAAGAGTAAATATTTCACACTAACGATGTGCCCCAAGTCCTGCACCCAAGGAACAATCAGTCTTTTGCACAGAGCCTTCCATCTCTGTTTTAGTCTTCTACGATGACTGATGAGCCAAGAAGCCTAACATCACCCAGATAATACAAAGCTGGTGCCTGGTCACCGTGGGCTCCCCAGGTGATCCTGTTTTCATGTAGAAAGGAAGGGCATGTTTTCTGTATAGAACCAAAGGATACACACTCCATTCCTGGGCAATCAACAGCATGGTATCTAAAAGCTTTAATTTGATGCAAATGACTGCAATCCTTCCTGTCTCGGGAATAATAAGAAAAAAAAGAACAAGACAGATATGCCAATTCGGGGTTTTTCCACATTTTTCAATTCAAAGATGTATAGTCATACAAAAATGAAGCACTCTGGGTTGCATGCCTTAGCCTTTGTTAGAAAAAAATTATGAAAAAGTATTTCCCAGGGTTTCATGTTTATTGTCAGTCAGTGTCACAGTCATAATATAGCATAGAACATAGTGTCATATTGGTATGATGTCGCTGGAATTCAATATGAATATGTTTCCACAGATATAAACCCTAGATAAGCTGCCACAACTTGTCTGTATTGTTAAAATACAAACTATCATCCACTTTGAATAACAACAGTAATGAAATAGCACTTATCTAAATAGGGAAACATAAATTGTAATCTGAGTTCTGTGGATAAAATATGGAAACACACACACACACACACACACACACACACACACACACACACATACACAGTTCTGTATTATTGATTATGTCTTCTTAAAGCTGATTTTATTTAATGAAAGGATTAAATATTTATCAATCCGGTGTTTATAACCAGCTGTCATAAAATCTGTTTTATTTTTATATTATTTTCCTTTGTCTGTTTTAGTGATGTGGTAAACCGTGGCACTCATTGTCAGCTGGTATGTGTCAATTAAATGCATGAAATTAGGGGAATGCTGGCTAGGCTAATGTTGAAATAGAACTGGGGACAATGGCATCATATGAATGTACACATTCAAAAGTACACATGCATGTTGTATTTTAAAGATTTTAAACATTTGTATTGGGTATATTATAAAGATCAAGAGCCCTACCTGAAACTAGGAATAGGTATAGTTTGTTTATTTGTTTGTTTTGTAATTCATGTTGCTCAGTAATGATAGAGAATCCTTAGAGGGCAGTAATGTTGTCAAATAATTTTGTTTTTTGCCCAACTTGGCTTTATTTGCCAATGCTACCGACTTGAAACTTGTTCAGAGGACGCACAGGAACTGAGCTCCTTCGCTGTCACATGACATATTAGTTAAAGCCCCGCTGCATGCTAGGCTGATTGAAGGGTTGCCAAATCCCTCTGACCGTATTCCCCAGTCACCCAGTGTAAAATCCCCCATTGAGAGCAGCTTTTAATGCTTTTCAGTCCTAACTTTAGGGATTCTGCACTGTTCTCTTCCTGTAGAATGGAAAGAGTTATTAGAGCAAAATGAGCTTAACAGTAAAACCAGTTCTTTGCTTAATTATGGAGAAAATGGAATGGTTTTCTAAAACACACACAACTGCAGTATGTAACACTATCTTTTTATTGAGTATTGCCTGTTGTTCTGAATATTTTATTGTAGATATGAGTGCAAGATCTACTTCTATCCATAGATTTAAAGTTTTATCTGTTAAATGTCAGTCATGTTGTTACATTATAAACCACTGACATTACAAGTCGATTAAAGGTAAACTAGATATTTTCAAATAAATGTTTCCCTCACTTTCCATTAGACATCTATTTGATCAGTGCCTTCAGACATGTGTCAGATCATCACTGGAGTTCAGAAGCTAATCTGCGGCTCGATGTTAACTAAACCTGAAGCTCTCCACTCTCAGGAAGCTGCCATGGATCTTTAATGCAGCAGCATGGACTTTTTGCTGCCGCATTAAACGATAAATTAAATATTTACCTAAATATAGATGAAAAAACTAGTTCAAGTGGTGTAATGGGCAAGGCTCAAAAAAGAGTTTGGTCTGGCGGAGGACTCGCTGGAGAGATTCTGTTACCCTTCCCCAAACACAAAGCGTTGCACTGTGACATGGACGTCACTCATCTTTGTCTTGCCTGTTAAGCCTCTGTGTACTGAATGCTGCAGGGGAGGTTTCTGGAATAAGAGTGTGACTGGCCGGGTTTGTCCTTGTTGACGCACCTGATCGCACCTACAGTATCATCCTCTCTGATTAACTAACTTTCCTGCCATAATCTTACCCCTAGTTAGCCGGACTCAGTATTAGTTTTGTTTCCTTTATTTATATGTTGTTTCCTTTATTTGTATGTTGTTTATTTATATGTTGTTAATAACAATTAAATCGCTACAATATGTTTTAATTAAATGTGATACAACTGGCCCCCACAATGTAATAAAAACCTGCTTGTTTTGACGTTGTGGGGACCCCACAAAAGTCCCCACAAAGATCTGTGAATGCAATCAAAAAAGTAAAAATGCCAAAAAATGCCAAAAGTCTCATATTTTGTTTGGTTACTTATGGTTAAGGTTAGGGCTGTGTAGGGGTTAAAGTTGACATGTTGGGATTAGCGGTTTCCCCATAGAAATGATTGGATATAATTCATAAATATAATTACTAAACTGTGTGTGCGTGTGTGTGTGTGTGTATTGAGAGCAGCATGTGGCTCAATGACAGTGCCTGTGATCGGAAGGTTGCCAGTCTGAGCTCAGCTTCGGCAGACTAATCGCATGTTTGTGGGCCCTTGAGCAAGGCCCTTCCCTCCAGCTCCATGGGCGCCTCTGCGGGTGGTTGCCCTTCGGTTCCAAGCTTGCTCACACCTGTCTGAGTGTCATGGAGAGCAAAATAGGGTAGGCAGAAAGATAATCAATAAAGTCTCATTATTCCATATGTATATTTATCTGTCTTCCATAAGTTCTTATGTAGTACAGGTTACCGTACAGAGCCTGCCAGAAGAGGCACATGGCATAAAACAAGGCCCAGCTGCCCCAGACAGGGTCCCAGTCCACTGCAGGGTACATACAAGAGTCCGGTATGGACCTGAAATTAAAGCCCAAGTCCAGCTGTACCCAAGACCTTAGGCCCAGCCCTGTCCTGGCCTGAATAGTACTGACAAATCCCAAACCCGACCTGAACCCGAAATTGTGGAAATACTAGTCATATATGTGTACGGAGACATTTGCGAGCTTTTGCTGTGTTTCTTCCATTGGTAGTCGGATGCTTACTAGGTAGCTGGTAGACGAGACAGAAAGGGAGGGGTGGCCGGGGGGTACTGGGGGTGCTATGGAAGGTGAGCAAAGGACCCAGCAAGTGCAAAAAGTGGTTTGCACATTTTGTTTTTTAAAAAAGAAATGCAAACATAAAAAACCGTTCCACACCCAAAGTAAACAACATAGAAGCTGACCCAAACCCATCGGCAAACCCAAAATATTGTCGTGGCCTGTCGATCTTGAGTCCAGTCCCAGACCTCTGGCACATACTCACACACTGTAGTCAGATTTACCAATTCAGCTATCCACATTTTTTTGGACTGCAGGAGGACACCCATCTAGACACATGGCTGGGGGCTGGGAGGAAAGCGCTAGTCCTGTAGGTTTGAAGCCAGGTACTGCACAATCTGCAGCTTCCAGATTATCCTGGACCCCGGATTATCCTGCATGTTCTCTTCTCGCTGTTGTTACTGGAAATTCTGAAAATAACTCAGGTGTGTTTTCACTTTCCAGTAAATAGTTAAATATGTAGACGTCATTCAATAGGCAGCATCAGAAAGCAACAAACGAGGAAGCGGTACTTTTAAGTTATTTAAATTAATTCAGTCTGCTTTGCCTATATACCTTTGATTTAATTTTAGGAGGGTACAATCAGTTATTTTTATTTGTGTTCTTTCATTGTTACTTATTCATCAGTTAAATTAGCTAATAAAGCACCAGTCCGTAAAAAATTCATACCTTTGTTGATGTAGATAAATTTTGAACTGAGAACACCAAGAAAGTGTATATTGTGGCAGAAATATATAATATAGAGTCGCAAACGATAAATTTGGAGAAGATGACGTCCTGCAGTATTTTTTCTGTATTCATGGTATATTAAGCTTGACCCAGTGATTACTGACTCTTGCACTGTAAAGTTTAGCTGCACAAAATATATGTCTGTACTAGGGTGCCTTCTAAATCAATATCTTGTTTTATCACTGAACTATAAGTATTTACCCCAAATAGCACACTTAGTAGACTAATTTAAATGGTGGCAGCAGGTTGCTGATGTGGCTTTGTGCTATTCCTTACTAAAGAGAAGATTTCCTCTTGGAAGACCTTTTCCTGCAGCAGAGATGGATGATTCATTGTGTCATTTACGGGGTATGAAGTACACGAGCGGTGATGACGACAGAAATACTTGTGAGAGTGTGCCCAGAGTCAGGCACTCAAGGAAAAGTACCCTGTCAAAAAGACTACTCACAAGGCGTTCCATTGTTCCTATAGTCTTATGTCACAATGATTGATGGGACAATGGACTCTGACCCTAATAGCAACTCAGTGATAAAAAGACATTGGTGTATGTGGCACTGCCCAGGTCCAGTTGTCCAGTTCAGCTTGGGCAATTGCTGTTAAACTTTAGGACAGCATGAGCTCTGACTTGAAGGTCCCATTGTTGGTTTGTTTCTTGTATTATTACTTACTTTTAAAGTGATGGAAAGTCAATGAGTCTGCATGCCTAACTGGGCATGGCACAGAGTGTGGGTAATGTTTAACATGGGAACCTATGGGGGACGTTAAAGTTCAAGTCCGAAACTGCATTTGATAGCAAGTTGTTTTGCTTTAAAAGCAAAATGGATAATAGAAGACATTTAGGTCACAGATTGCTTGATTTTTGTCTACAGAAGCAAGTAAATAGCTATTTTTAAGTTTTACCTTTTACTGAATGTGGTGTTTGTATATAATGCATTCATATTTTTAACAAGCTGATTTTCAGTTTCGTTCTTCCTTTTGCTGTAGACTAACCCTAACCGCACTTTCAAAATGCGGTGGAGCTGGCTAATAATTTTGACACATTAATTGATAATGTAGACCTAATTCACACTCAAAGGCTAATGTTAAAAAGAAATACCAATGATGGGTGAATAGATATCATTGAAAAATCGTTGGGACTTTTTAGTGCCAGTGAATCTTATTAAAACTCTGATTAAATCAAACATTTTTATGATACTTTATGATTGCACATCATCCCTGATCTCTTCCAAGATGTATCACATTCTCTCTGGAGTCCTGTAACACTAAGACTTAGTGCCACATTATATGCAACTCTGAGCAATGGTCATGTTCTGCTGCGACCATTGTGACAACAGGGGGAAAAAATGATACAATGTGAAAGCTTCCAGCAGGGAATTGGACTAATAAGCGGCACTCTGAGCTTTGATCATTACCTTGCAAACTGGCTTTTAAAGTCATGGAAACGTGATAATAGTAAAGTGCTTAAGAGACTTTTGTTCAGTGACTATGGTGCTGTTTTTAGCTGCTTGAATTGTGTGATCTAATCAAAACCTTTTAAATGCGTAGTGTAAGAAGAGCCGCAACTTGCAGACCAAGTGTCTGGATTGACATACCGGTAAGCGTCCGCCAAGGCTCCTGTGAGGCTTACGCTATCTTCCCGGGCTCTGCTCAGGACGCCCGGCAAGCGTCCGCCAAAGGCCCCTGTGAGCTATCTTCCCGGGCTCTGCTCAGGACGCCCGGCAAGCGTCCGCCAAAGGCCCCTGTGAGCTATCTTCCCGGGCTCTGCTCAGGACGCCCGGCAAGCGTTCGCCAAAGGCCCCTGTGAGCTATCTTCCCGGGCTCTGCTCAGGACGCCCCGCAAGCGTCCGCCAAGGCCCCAGTGAGCTATCTTCCCGGGCTCTGCTCAGGACGCCTGTCTCATTTCACTGCTGAAAGGGTTTACATCAAATTTTCCACATTCAGATTTTGCCTGAGACCCGATAGCCCAGCATTAGCAAAAGACATTATAGAGTTTAATGATGCCATTGTTGGAAAAGGCAGGATAAAATATTAAATTAAAATACTGGGGGCAGATGAAGATCTGAGGGAATCTCCGTTTCATCTGTTTTACAGAGATGTCTGTGGATGCGCGTTATTCCATTCTTAGCATTTTCTACTTTTACATTTTGATGTTGTAATTATATAAAAAATATTATGTTTAGGGGGTGGATCAATCTAAAGGGTCCAGATATTATTTTGAGTTAATTTTACTAATTTCCTGAGTTCATTTTAATTGTGTCAACACTGTTGGAATTTGTAATCTCAAGAAATCTTATCATGTTAATTGTATTGCTGTGCAGACCACTGTCAATGTAAAATGCCCACTCAGATGAAAAAGACAATTACTGGTAGGCTTACATTACATTAAGCCACGTTGACATTTCATTGAGCAAATCAGATATGACAAGATGTTAGTTTCTCTGCTCTACTCTTTCAAACCCTGTCTATTCCCATATTATTTAAACCAAACCTTTGACTGGTTCTGTAATTTATATTTTTTCCATGTAAACATGCTCTGTCAAGTTGCATGGCTTTATAAATGATTCACTAATGGCCTGTCATATATATATATGGATTGCTCTGCATATGATCCCTATACACTGTTTTTGATTGCAAATCCAATAGCCATGCCTATGGAGCAGGGTCTGGTGAACAATAATAGAGCCCTGTGTGTGCATCTCAATCGGATGACAGATAATAATGGTGTGTTTTCCAGCTCATAAATAAGCTTCATGTCTTTAGAACAGTGCATGGAAGTTCACAGTCATCTAAATGAGACTAATTACATTTTAGCTACTGTAGGTCCATTATAATCACAAGATCTAATTTATCTGGAAACTCATCAGGTCTTTCCGTATTGTTGCTCTGGTTTGTGGGTTAATAATCCTAAAACCAGTGCGGGCGTGGAATAGCGAGCGGCCAGCTGCCCAGTGAGGCCCTCCTTACCGCTGGTATCATAACTTCCGACACAATCTGAACAATAAAGCAGCGGGAAGATATGTCTGGAATACAGCCGCCCCTTATTCTGTAACTTGTGTAAGTACAGTGCTTGCTCCAGTCACGCATGACGTCATTCTTCCTATCAGCAGTTTGCCGTCATTGGACCGCCTCCGTGTTTTTTGCTTTCTGGTGCTGTCTATAGAATGACGTCCTTGGCCCATGGTGATTTTATTTGGCCTGACTGCTAGCCAATTTGTGGGCGTCTGCTGGCTGTTACAGCTTTGTCCTTAGCTTCGCAAACAATGGTGGCTGCCTCTGCTCATTTCACGTATGACTAGTTGACAGGGTCTGTAAACATTTTTACAGCATCTGTAATACGTCCAAATGTCCTAGAATAGAAATACAACCTGTTAGTTGCCTGTTGTCCTTTTTTCCCCAAGTGTTAAGATGCATAAAATGAATTCCTGTGTCCCACATCTTAAGCTGCTCAGACCAAAGCACCCCACATCTGTATTTGATGTCTCACTCTGTTCACTCCTTATCAGTTCCATAATAACTTTTCTGCAGACTAATCTTTGACCATGTGATGTGCCATAATCTTGTGTTTTATGTGCATGGTGTCCTCAGAGGAGCTGGGATATACTTGAAGATGAATGAACCCAATTTGCTTAAATGACCTTTTTGCACCACAAAACTGTTCATATGCTAAGCTTCTTACTTCTTCTATTAAAACTATGGTGCTTAAATTCAATAAGTTAGATAAGTTAAAATTAAATTGAAGTTAAAATTATTCAAATTTAAGTTTTTATAAGTAATTTACATGTTAAGTTTACGGACCAAACAAACAAGGGAGAGGTTAGGATACTGAGAACTGGGTTGTCTTGATGAAGGGCTGCTGTTCTGGACCGCCCAGTCTCCCAAAAGGACACTGCCATCGTGAAGGGAGGAACGGGGAGAGGCAGTGTGTTTTCGGCGTGAAGCTGAGGAAATCCACTAAATGAATGACTCCCCATCAAAAGCACTAATTTAACCTACAGCAGCTGTTAGCTTTAAGTTGTTTGATATGAGAGAGACGAGAGGCACGTGGCCCTTAGTGCACCCCTGGCATTCACGCCGAAAATGCCAGGTCGCCCCTCGTACCGCGGCAGTTACCCATAATGCATCATAGGGTGCACATGTGAATACCGTTTCTTCCACGGGAGTGCAAGTTTGAGGGAAACTGAGAATATCATTTACACTGAAACATTCCCATTTTTCAGTCATTTCGGTTCCTTTTTGGTTGCTTAATAGCATCAAGATGAATACATTATCACAACGGCAAATGGGGAAGCTGAGTGGAAACCTTGCTGCGAGCCGAATACCCTATTGAGTTAGCGGGCTGATTTAGCATTCCTATTGATGTACAATAACAGGCTGGGAGAATAGGCTGGCCCGTGCTATTGTCGTTGGCGCTGGCAGTAGGCGAAAGATTGATTGAGGCACTACTGGTGAGAAATAAAAAAGTATGCTTTTTAAGCATGTGGCGAAGATGCCCTGTCATCCTTGTTGGGGCACCGCTGATGGTTTTATCTGGTGTCAGTGTGTGGGAAACATGCCTTTTGGTATGTTAATCCTGGGAGTGCCAGACTAAGAACCTGTCATTTGACTGTGCTCATGCGGGCCGTAGCAGAGAGCGTAAGTAGAGGTGCGGAGAACGGTGCCATATTACGTCATGCTGATCCGAGAGCGTTCCCCAACTCTGCTCCCCATCATCCAACCTGTCGGGGAACTTACATGTGTCTCTCCTTTAGTGCAGGTTCATGTATGTTCCTTTGCTGTGCTGAGTGAAGGACTCGGGACAGGAGAAGTGTTCAGTGTAAGCAGGCACGCTCACTAAACTACTGTAACAAATGTCAAAATTTGGCATTAGTTTTAATAGGTTTTACTGTAATTAATTTATGTAAATATCTTTCTGTGGTCTGTCAGAAGGGGTGAAAAGACTGACCAGCTGACACTGTTTAGTGTAAGGAGTGTATCATTGTAAGTTGGGTTATTGTGATTCCTCTTGTGGTTTTGCTCTTTGACATCCCACTGAATGCCCTGTTTGTGCAAAGCCCTGTGGGAATTACATCATCTAAATCTCACTGCAAACAGCCTTTCAATGGAGCAGGCTCAATCTAAAAGGTGACACAACTGCCCCCCCCACCTCCGCCCACCTCCAGCATGTCAGTGCTGAGTGCTGACTGCACCATACTGTGGGGAAAGCCTCCATTTCTCATTGATTGCGCAGTGTCCAGATTCAGCAAAGCCATCAAAGGGGCTGCAGCCATCATGTACTATTTTTAAAGACAAGAAATGCATTGTAATAAAAAGAAAATGAACAAATAGATGTTTTTTCTGTTTTACAGAAAGTCATTCTGACGCAAATCTAATTCCCATCTCAGAATCTGTTCTGGTTTGCTTGTGTGATACTTTAATTGTAGATGACAATGTGTGAATGTTATGAATTTTAATTTCATGCATTTTGCATAGAATTTTTATTTGATTGCATTTGATTTTTTCCTGTCAGTTTATTTTTTTGCAGTGCACATTTACAAGAAATTAAGCTAAGTATTTGACAGTAACTTTTCAGAAAAAAAAGAGACAAAAACAAATATACATGCTGGTTGCGCAGAATGTAGTGCTTTTGTTGTACGTGCATTAGGAATTAAGCAAATAAATGTTACTTTAAGGTAATATATGTTGTCTAATTGCTTATGAAAAGCTGTTACTTCTAAGACTATCTTACTGTAGCAGCTACTTTGAAGTATCAAAAACTGTTGCATAGCAACCTATGGTTTGAATTAAATGTTATTTAATAGACTTATTTATGTCTGTGGCCAGTCATGCTTCTGTCTTCCTGGGTCTCCTAAGAAATATTTCCAGCACTGATACTAGATGCCGACTCGGATAAATAGGGGAAATCCAAGAGTAAACGCTTAATGTGGCAGGTGACTTAATATACGGTGTTAAACCTTCCAATTCAAGGTTCACATTTATCCATCTGAACAATAGAAAGTCAAGTACAAAAACCTTGCCTTCTTGTAGATTGCTGTCTATTTTTTAAAAAGAAAGTTTGCCTTTTTTCTGCCTGAGAAAAGAAATCAATGCATTCCAAAGAGCCAATGAAGAGACATGGTTTATGTGGGGGGGGGGGGTGAGGCCCCAGCGGACCCATTCAGCTCTGTGCATAATCTCCATAACCTGTTTGCACACAGTTAAATTTCAGTGACAATTTCACAGGCCTCTTTTCAGCCGCTAATGAAAGGGCCCGTCTTCCTTCCTGGTTACGGGACCTATGCAATGAGGTAGCCAATCATGGGAAAATCCGAACCTTTGGCATCCTCACCCCGGTACCTTTCCACGCTGGGCATTAGCTCCCCCCGCAAATGCCAGGCCTGAGTAATGTGTGTGAAATCCACGGGCTGGGGGGGGTCACGGCTCATCTCAGAGATTAGAGGAGCGAATCGCATTCAGCCCGTTCAGGCGCTGTGACGCATCACCCATCTCAGTGTTTGCTTTCATTCCGCACAATGCATACACGTATTGTTCCGTCCGCCGCGACCCAGAAGCCAGTTGCGGCGTGCATGTCCCGCCCCTTCTCCTAAATCGGACAAGTGGCCTCATAGGCCGCCGATGGCCCTCCGCCCCCGGCCGTGGCAGCACCATGAGACCTGCTGTGGCACGCCAAGACAGCCCAGCGCCCGTGCCAATGCAAAGCCACACCAGTAACCAGCAGCATAATGCTGCCCTATGCAATACACTGAGCGTGCTTGATGGGCTTTTTAAATCTCACAAAATGCATTTCAGGCTTGAGTGCGCTTTAAGGACAAAAAAAACATTCCATTTGTTTTTTCGGGCCCAGGTGTTTAATTGCACCGGTTTTAATGCACCGCTTACGGACTATATTAAATTGTATTGCATGATGTTGGTTTGAGTTCAAAGCTTTAATGACATTAGGCTGAGGCATCACGGACACCACAGTCTGTCAGAGGAGCTGTACTCTCACTAAAAGGCCATTTAAAGTGATTTCCTCCTTGGCTTCTCAAGAAATTGAATTTAAGACGCAGGTTGTTTTAGCACTTTTCCCGGAGACATGCCAGACTGTTTAGGTTGTGTAATTCTCTTAAGGATTGCCTGTGTTTACTGCAATCATTCATATGGCCTCATGTCTTCTTTTCACAGCCTCTGAATTAAATTAAATCGGTACTTATTAAAATCAGATGGATGATTTTGTTTTGATGGATGATTTTAATTGAATTGAGCCGGGCCTCGGCAGGAACAATAGACGAAAATAAACAAGGCGAGCCCCTAATTGGATTCTGGGTGTTTCTGGACAGTCGGGCACATTGCGTGCCACCCTGCATTTAGCCCGGCTACGTATTCCTGGGAGATCATACTCATTACCTTTGTGGCCAAATGAGAAATATCCCCATCCGTGACTTCAAAGTGTCCGAGCAGCTGGGTTCCTGTGCCCGTGCACAGCAGAGCAGCAAAGCTTCCTTTCGTTTCGCCTCGGTCGACCTCGACTGTTTGATTTTAATCCAGGCTTGGTATTAACTGCCTGAAAGCCATCACAGCCGCAGAAACGGAAAGTCCACTGAATTTCCAGCATTGAGGAGCACCGACTGTGGACCAAAGAGAAATAAAGGGGAGAGGCCTCTGTCTGCAGGAGCTACTAAGTAGCTCGTTTGGCAAGCTGCTTCTTTCCTGTGGATGAAAAGAGTGGAAGTGTAAGGCAGGCCGCTGGGGGAGGAACCCAACTCCTAACAACTGTGTCTCAACTACTGTACGACTTGAAAGCAGTCCATTATCCCTGTGTGCGCTCTGCATGTCAATGGACGATTACCTCGGAAAACCACGGCACCTTTATGGGCGCCTCAACTGCACGCAGAAAAAGGCACCCCTCGCATTCCAGCGGCATTTGAATTGCACGGAAATTACCGTGCTTTATCTCGCCTCATTTGCATTTTGATTGCAACAATGCAGCATGTTTGGCAAGTGCAACTTCACATTCCTGTGCATATTCCTCCAGTCATTTTCACAGTTCAGTTTTCTCTCTGCTTTGTCTGCTGCGAATTGTAATAGATGTGACCCATTAAGAAAAAGGATATTTATACATGGCTAATGTCTTGCCAAATATTTTGGCCTTGATTTTATGTTAAAGGGCACACCTGGTATTATGTGGATGTATTATTCTGATGAACGCTGAAAAGTTAAAGGCAGCAGTGACTCACTCAGTGCCATCTTGCTTGGGTGCTTCAAACCCCACTGCAGTGTCTTTGGGATTTGCAAGTTCTCCTCATGTTTGTGTGGGTTTCCTCTTGCAGATCAAAAGCTGGGGTCCCATTGTGTATCTTTGCATGCGTCTGTGCCCTGCAATGCACTGGCTTCCTCTCTAGGGGGCGCCTCTGTCTGGGGCTCTGTGCTGTCTGGGATAGGCTCTAGGCTCAGGTCCACCACGATTCCTGAGACAGGACATGGGTTCCCAAACCTTTCAGCCCACGACCCCAAAAATAACAGTGCCACAGGCTTGCAACCCCCATTTTGTCAAGTGGGGGGGCCCTTGGTAGCTTCCCGCAATCCGGGGGAGAGGGGGGTGTCCCCCTCGGTTAATTATGCAGACCAGGGGTAGGGTTCCCCTCTGTAGAATTATGGCAATCGACTGCTTGCGGTTACTGAGGAATTTTTTTTTCATGTTTTTAAAATTTTATAAACGAAAATCCTCTTGTGCCTCCCCCACCCCGCTTACGATGCGACACCCACTTTTGGAATCCCTGGTTTGGGATGGATGGATTGAAAAGTGTACTTGTTCCACATATGAAACCAGTGTAGCCCAGTTACCCATGTGCAGTGGGATTGTTGGAGCTGTTAACTTACACTTGCAGACCGGCATGACCAACAATGCAGTCTGAAGTAAATACCGTAGCTACTTTTAGCGTAGTCTGATAGACAAGCCAGCATACCTCTAAATGCTTGTAACATTGGATTGTTTGTGAACTGTATGGATCTGGGTTCAGCCAGCATTCCGTGTTTTTTTCAGTTGAATTTTCTGCAGCTGTTTCTGCACCCCCCAAGCCGCCCCGCCCCCGCTTGTGGACCGTGTGGTGCTGGGGCTGGGCCTGGGCCTAACCACTCTCTGTCCATGATGTCGTGCATTAGACTGGGGGAGTGGAAACCTCCATTAACATTTACCACAGTGGGCAATTTGTTCAATGAGGCCATGATTAAAGTGGCTTTAAACTGAAAGATCCAACACAACTTCAAGTGCATTGAATAAATGTCCATCTCAGCAATGAGCCCAGTGGGCAGAGCCTTTGCTCTTATGTGTGCATGCCTCTGCGTATCTATGCACTGACATGTGTAAACATCGTAATGTCTCTTATGATGCGTAACCTGTATTAAATCCGACAGGAGAAGTCAATCTTTTTTGTCACTTAAGGAGTCCATTCACATTTTAACCAGCAATGGACAACCAAGTAAATATTTCCTTGCAATTGAAATTCACTTCAGACGGAAGCCTTTGCCGCAGTTAAAGTTCAGGGATGCTAAACGACCCCACCCCCGATATTGGCATTGCCGCTTTGTTATAATTGCTGGTCTTGTGCTTTTAGCCACTGGCTACCTGGAGGAGGGTGGCTGCTTGGTGGGCGCCATGCTACTGCGCTGCCTCAGGCTGGTCGGCGGCAGCTCAGCCTCACTGCCCGTATACCCAAGCTGGCTCCTCGACAGCTGTAGGCTGCTGATGGAGTAGCTTCCTTGCTCGTGCGTCGCTTTGGAAGAAGCATGTGCTAAATAAATTAACGTAATAACTGTAAAATGCTTAAAGTAGCAAGTGCATGAAAAATTTTCCAACTCCAGCAGTTGGATAAGCAAAAAGGGTCCCGTTTCCCTTGTGTGTTGACAACGTAAGGGTTAGGTCACTTTAAAAACACTCTAAAGAATATTTAATGCTCCAGTAAACCACTTCAGAAATTCACGTCAGTTCATTTTTTGCTTACAATAAAAAAATCCACTTCATAAATGTTTTATGAACTGCAGAAACCGTAAACACCTTTACTGTGAAAAAATACTTCCAAAAGTTCAGGTAAGCAGGTAGAGTTTTATGTTATGGATGCAATGCTGAAAATGTTTACCATCTTGTGTGTGCTTTTTGGTACTTTTGCATCCTTTCTGATAGGTAAATGTAGGTAGACAGTCCATTAAATTTATAGGGTGTGACCACAGTACAGTATTTTTAGCTGACATGTAATTTAAACAATGTTAACGTGGCAGAGTGCTATGTTAAGGTAACCCAGTTTGGTTCCCTGTGATGTGCATCCCTAACAGTATGTTCCCTTGGGGCCTCCTTTGTTTTTACTTGCATGCTGATATTTTCTTTAAAATGCTGCATTATCCAGTAGGCACAGGCGACATTCTGGTTTCATGAGCCTGACTGTTGGTGCTGGGCACTGAGGTGATACGACAGACTGGAGGCCGTCTGAAGGCCGTCTGTGTTCGCTTATGCCGGAGAATGAGGCAGACATCGCCCAGCAGACCGAAAACCCGTCACATGCCGGAAAAGACGCGAGCAGCTACACTGTATCATCGTTTATAAACTCGTATCACTCATGCCATTGTAACGCAGAGTGATTTCCATTACACATAAAAGCAGGTCAGTATTTCACAGGGTTATGGGAGAAGATGGTGTATTAAATGTTTCCAGCAGTGTCTTGGGGGGTGGGCGATGGGGGAGAATTGAGATTATTGCCTTCATTTTTTTTTTTCCTGGAGATTGAGTTTACTGTTCACGGTGGCGCTGTCTTTTTGTCTCCAGCCAGTTTCACAAACCCACAGTCCCAGTTAAATATCTCCAGCTGAGTGTAAACACAAAGCAGTCCTCTCCACGCACAGTGCTACAGGATCTATTGTGGTTACCTACCAAAAGCTTGACATCATACATTACTAGAGGAAAAATATTGTGTTCCCTGTAAACAAAATTAAACAGTATAACCTAAGAATAATAATAATAAAAAAAATGCGAGAAATATGGTAGAAACCTTTTTGGCCTGGTATTTCCCTCTCAGTGAGTGCAATTAATCTACCAGGAGTTACTTACAATGCTGAATACGCCATCAGACCTATGAAGCATAAACACAATTTCACAGAATTCATTAGAATGCAGAGATACAATCTCACCATTATGATGGAGAGGAGCTGTGTAGCTTGTGTTTGCTATTAAGGCCAGTGGAAGGTGGAAGGTGGATATAATGGTGCATTTCTCCTGCATTTCAGTGGCACCTGGCCGGGTGCCGCTTGTGTCTGAGCCCTGGATCTGAGACGTAGCCTTTACTTCAGGAGACCCAAAAACGGCTCTCCAAGTAGCTGGGTGCACTGCGAATATCGATTAGCCCTGTAGGGGTGGGGGGTGCACTTAATATTCCCCCCGCCATTTGTCACGGATACAGCCCTGCTCTGTGAAGCGCTCAGCTCCTTGCTGCTTTTTCCTGCTCTAAAGCAGAACTGGGGAGACAAATCGTCAGTTGCAGATGGGGCGTCTCTGAGGAGGAGAGCCAGTCAGGAGCTGGAGTCAGGAGGGGGGGTTGTAAACACTGTCACCTAACCCCAGGTACAGTTTTCTTTTTCTTTTTGATTAAAGTTTGCAGAGGAGAAAGACGAAACACAGTTCTGGTAGCTAATGCGTATTAATTATTTATGACAGTATTAACCTCAATACCTCCCTTCTCATGCAGTCAAAGAAAACAAAATAGAAATTAAACAAAACGGGTACAGCATCTTGTCCCTGAGATGAAAAATAATGTTTTACCTTTTATTTACCACCTTCCACTGTTACCTCCAGAAGTAAAGTTTAGCTGGAAATGTCAACAGACAACAGGATCGTGTACCAAAATTCCTGCAAAGCTGTATATTCCCCTCCAGGCAGGAGGCCACAGAACGTCAGGAGAGAGAGATACGATACATGGAAACGAGAGGCGACAGCACTGTGACGCTGACTGACTTATTACACATACTCATGTACTTGATGGAAGTCATTAATAATCGTAGTTTAATTCAAGGGACTGCTGCACATTTTTTTTTAAATAATGGCAACACACACTACTTTCTATATGAAAAGAAATTGAACAAAGCCTGTATGTAGTTCAGCGTTTCTGGCACTTCTAACCCCCCCCGGAGTGTGTGTGTGATGTGAGAATGTGTACGCTGCACAGGGCTACCTTCCTGTCCAGGGTGTTACCCCACATCTAAAGTTATTTTTTTGCTAGTACATTCCAGAAACTTTTCACTTATTATTGCAATCATGCAATATGCATCAGTTAAAACTGAACATAGTTTTCCTTCTCTCCTATTCTGTGCTTGTATTTTATGAACCTGCTGAGCATTCCAGGCTGGTAACTTAAAGTTGCAGCACTTTCCAAATAAAAGGTCATTAGTAGCTACATTTTAGGCAACCAGACAATGGCACCGTGCCTAAATGGCCTTCACGTTTTCTTTTCGTTTCAGTGTAGTTTATAACCGCTTCCTGCATGCAGCAGAACAGGCCTGTCTGAATTAATGGCTTTTTCCAGCCTTCACGCTCATCCATAATTCTAAACACGCTGAAATTCCAGAGTAATGTTTTACTGGTGATCCCTCTCCTTGCGGGCATGCCCTCCCCAGATCATTTATTTTTATTTGTAGCGCGTTAGCTAAATGCCTGCACTCTGCCCTTAAGTGGCAGTACTCTGTGCTCTACTGAATTGCTTCCTAGTTCCTTTGGAGCCCTTTCTAAACATTTCCATATGAACATGCGGTTTGCGTGATGCTGACTGTGCTGACGGGTGAGGCACTGACCAGGTATGAAATCCCCATTGCCGCCACCAGTTCAGCTATCAGACGGGTGAAGTTGCTGTGCTGAGGATGCAAATCCCCAGCTTAGGGAACAGGCTGCACTTGCTTCAGCTTATAGGGGTCAGAGTGCAGCCCCTGGCGGCTTCCCTCCTTCCCCTGCACTCTCCCTTTCTAAAAACTCATCAGCAGACTCGGGCCTTTGGCACACTGCACATGGGGGCTGCGATTCATCCTGCCAGGCAGCAACACTAAGACCCCCTGAACTGGCAGGATTAGTCTGAAAAAGAGCCCAACGCAGGGCACCACTGGAGCACTTTCCCCGTCTCCAGAGAGTGACATCACCGCCGTATCTGAACCTTAGAGTCCCCAACCCTTTTGGCTGAGAGGGTGACAAAACGACGTCCCGTCGGACTGTTTAAAATGCTGACCTGCTGCCACAGTAGATCAGCCAGGGAAAAACTGAAATTATTATTGAGCGATTTGGTTTTAGTATAGATCCGTTACTCATATCCGTTGTATGTTTTGGTTTGTTTTGATTCAGTTAGTTCTCAGTTTATTATTCAGAAACATCACTGCCATCTGGAGGGTGATCAATAAGCTTCAGTGATGATGACCTTCAGAGGGACTGCGACTCAAACTGACAGTGAGAGATGGTTATTCTTTTGGTCAATACTGTTTCATTTTAATTGAACTTTATTCAATTTATATATTGACTCATTATGAACATGTTACAGAGTAATATTCCATATGCAGTAAAATATAAAATATTAGATATTTAAATTTGGTAAAATTTAGCGTGCATTAAAGCAGGGGTGGCCAATCTTATCCGCAAAGGGCCGGTGTGTATGCAGGTTTTTGGGATAACCTGTAGGTCAGCTGTTCAAACCCAGGTGCGAGTACTCTTTCAGCCAATCAGTCCTCTAATTAGTAATCTAATTAGGGAGTTGCAGCGAAAACCCGCATATACACCGACCCTTTGCGGATAAGACTGGCTACCCCTGCATTAAAATGTGCATGTTGTTTTTAAAGGCAATTGGAGGTACAATTATTCATGCAGAAACAATTTTAAAAAAGGGAATATTCTGTCTTTGACACCAGTGGTGAGCACCTGAAAGACTTGAACTAACTTAATGTTTTCCAGAACTGGAGTAGAAGGAATCAGTTGATTGAAACATGTACATTACCGTGCAAATGTCATAGGCAGTCATATGTGAAAAACTATTTATTTTGGTAGGAAGTGTATATTTGCTCAGAAAAACCACAGTTTAACATTAGAATATGTACAGATTAATAATGGCCCAATAAAGTCTAGCAAGAATTTCTTCTGTTTTCCAAAAAGTCACTGATACCTCACTGAATGGCTAGATGAACGCCAGGCATTCCATGTATTTATTAAAATTACCACCAGATTACTAATTTAGCTTAAATAGTTAAATTATTTTATGAGTAAAACAAGGTGTGCTGCTGGTCAGGTCAAAAATACATGAGTGTGTTGGACGGATGCTGCAAAAACTGGGGTGACATTAAGGGATGATTTGAAATGACTAAGCTGACACAGTTTGGCAGACATGATATCATAGTTTCACACCAGCATGGCGATCATCTAAACATCATTTCCTTTGACTGCCTATGACTTTTGCACAGGACGATATTGTGCTATGTTCTCTGATGCGTTAGTCTGATTTAGTGGTAAGTAGCAGAAGTGAATATAAACTCTTCTGATGTACCACCAGTAATCTGTGTCTTTACTGCTGAATACCTGGGACTTGAAATGAAAGCCAGAATCTCTGAACTGACACTTCACTTGAATATTGGACTGGACACGCAGCTTGAGAAATGGTTTTCAGACCTTGAGGCTTGACTCATCACTGTATGTTGATAAATGCCCCTGGCAAATCAGCTTCATCACAGCATTACAGGAAATGCTGCGATCATAAACAACCATTAATCTATTTCTGTCAGTCCTCCAGTGCTTTCCTTATTAAATCAGATCAAATGTGAGCTTGAATAAAACTGGACACCCAAGCATTTTATTTCCCACTATTGATTTAGTGGATTCTCCAGAAAGTTATATGACTGGCAAGACCTCAGCTGAGTGTGATGGTTAAGATCATTTAAAATCTGGTTTTTCACATTTTATTGAATTCTTTATTTCTGTTCCTGGCTCCCAAATGTCATAGTGTCAGGTTGATGTTTCCCATTCTAGTTTTTTCTATTTAACCACAACATGTTCTTAATGTGTTGTCATACTTTGCCATCTCACACACGTATAGGCATGCCAATCCCTGGTCTCCGGGCTAATGCAGAGAATAGACACAAAATATGTTCTTACTGAAATAATCAAAAGGTCAGTGATCGACAGACCCTAAGCTTTCCTAATCTACGTTATCACTTTCCAGGGTATATCAGCATGTACCACAAAATGAAACAAAACCAAACAAAACAAGAAGCACAGAAACCAAACATATTCATTAGGTGTTGACGACATAGTTTGTTGTGAATACTAACACATGATGTGTCGTAGGAACTTGCTTCACAGACATTGTGCCGTCACTGCAAGCATGCATGCACACTGAATGAACGAGTCTGCAGGACAACAAGTCTGGGCGCTAGTGGAATGCTGTGTTGGTTTGTTTCTTTGTCTTTCACTACGGGGCCAGCTGCTTTTTCCAAAGATGGCTGCTTTGTTTACTACATGGCTGTTTTCAATTAATGAGCCATGACGGGGGGTGGGGGGCTGTAAACATGGCAGGAAATGAGGGAACTTTATTGGCTCATACCCAGCGAGGATGTTGTGTGCAAACGTGGGTCTGACACATCCGGCTGCTTGCTAAGTGATTTAATTTACTTGGTGAACTAATGCAATTGCCATTGCTGTAATTTACATGGACAACAGGACACTCTCTGTGCTTAATGTTTTGTGTGATTAGGTATGTGAGACTTTTCTGTCCCAGAACCCTGGAGAGCAGAGCGGTTGTCAAGATGTTTTCTTTTCTTTCTCTCCTCATGTTTTTTAAAGAATTTCTTTTGGATGCAATCTGCCTGTTACTGAGAAACAGGAATCGCAGATCACCCATCAGAACCCATTTCAAAAAGGCGATGATCAGTCGTTTGGCCACCATGTTGCAGATTGGATTAAAGCCGGATCCCTGGCCTCCCCATTTTATAATCACAGAAACATCAACGCTGCCCATTATGTAAAAATCAAGTGAGTGTTGCTGGCTGAGAGCTGACGGTCAGGGCAATTTACAGCAGTATTACCAGGGCCGGTCAATCCCATAGGCGACATAGGCAGCTGCCTAGGGCACCGCCTTCTAAGGGCGTCAACTTGCCAGCCAATTTCACTTTGCCTCAAACAGGGGGCACCGGTGGTGATGCTGGCTTATGGTGCCCTATTGGTAAGAGCCGGCACTGAATAATGCTGTGCTTCTGCGGTTGAGCTGTGGCAGTTTCTGTTAGCACCTTGTGACCTGGGGGCTTAGGAGCATGACCCCCCCCCCCCCCCCCCCAGGCACGTGCCCAACTATTAGCCTTGAGCCATGAGACATGATGTCTTGTGAGCGCATCGGGGTCTCACCAAGACGGCTCTGCGGGTCGCCGTATACAGTACCTGCTCCTCACAGCAGCACTTTGAAATTTTGCACACCGGAGCCTTTGGTGATTAAAACCTGAGGATGCCTGAGCCATTAATTGAGCAGGACATAGCAAGCTGCTTAACTCTTCAGTGGCTTAGCGACAGAAGGGTAACAGGCTCTGATCAGAGACCCCAGGGGGGCAACAGGGAAACAGAAATACTGCCCCGCAAAGCCAGACAGACCTTTAACCCCCGCAGCAATACTAATCTAGCTGGATATTTTCTACCATAGTAATTTAAGTACTTTGGCCAAGGACACAACAGCAAGCCCCGCTGGGAAGCTGAACCAATGACCAAGTTATCAGTAACCATGTTGTCACTTTAGGGACTGAACCACTATGCCACCTATAGCACAATGCCCAGATTCTGCAGCATCATTGCCATTGTAACGGGGAAATATTGTATGCTTTTTAAATTTTGTATGTTTTAGTTGAAAAATTTTTAGATTTACGAACTGAACAAGAAGAAAAAAAACTCTAAAACTGATTAGTGTCCACCACCTTTGCCTCTTTACACAACCTGTACCAATCCACTACCCCAAGGGCTCCCGGTAATCTGTCACTTGCAGGGCATGAGGAAAGGAGGGGCCCCTGATAAATTTGAGAAAAAACAACAACTTATTGATCGTGCAAAGTTTAAAAGAGTGTTCAGAATATCAATTTAGTCCTAACCACAGTGCTACTTGTGGCCAAAGAATGTTATTGCACTTTTCAAATGCAAAGATCATTATCTGAAGATTTATTTAGTATTAAATTGCTTAGCAGACACTTTAATCCAGGGCGACTTACAGCTGGCAATTTTACACTTTAAGTAATTTAGTGAGAAGATAAATATTGAAGTAGGTGAGTTTGAGCAGCGCGGGTAACACACCAGTTTGACTGCTGGACCATCGCCTTAACGATTACATCACTGGCTCTACTTTAGTGTCTGCTGTCATAAACGCCATAATCTGCTCATCGTTGCCATGAGTCCAAGACTAATAAATGACCATAATGTTGATATGCTGTTCTTGCTAAGGCCACATTTCGGAGCATTTAATTTCCTTCCATGTCTGTCATCCTGTCTTGCAGCTGGTGTTTTAGAGGAGGAAGGGGTTACTAGCTCTCCCTCACCCCCCTAAAAACACTCCCAGGACTTACAGCCCCCCTTGAGACTCTATTTTAACTCTGCCCAGACTGAGGAAAATAGGTCAGCCAGATTCACCTAAAAAGCTGAGCCCTTTGCTCAGGTTTGGTGGGTTTCATAAAAATCAGAAGGGCGCGGATTCCAGCTGCGATGTCGTCACGCTGTTACCCCGCGCATAAGCAGTGCCCCCATGTGATATGGCTGGCTGGGTGGCATGTTCCGCTCCCCGAGGCTGGGCATTCCTGCTTCCCAGGCCACGTGCTGCTGTCCGGACCCGCTAGCACCCGCAGTACTACACTATGGGCCAGGCCGTAGCAGGCAGCACTGACTCTGATGTTGGACTTCAAAATGGGTGCAAGAGCTCAGACACGGAGAAAGTCCTCCAGTAAAAGCTGCTGTTTGCGTCCTTCACTTTTTTTTAATCCCTCATGATCATGTATGGCTGATGAAAATACATAAGAATTCCTCACAGTATTAAACTGACACATTTTTTGCATTATTAAATAGATGATAGATTATTGCGTATCATTAGCTGCTCATTTAGCCGATTTTGACTGACCGTTGTCATTTTTCTTGGTCCTTTTAGTCGAATAACAATTTTTCTCTGAAACTTGGAAAAAAAAGTCCTTTCAGATAGGAGTGAGCAGTACCCTTTACAAAAATGAAAAGGATTTGACCGGGATTTACCATTATTATTTGATCTCTGCAAAGCGATTCAGTGGGTCTGCCGTTTGATGTGTACATCCCCATCCACAGCACGAACGAGGCCTGAGCCACTGCAGGCCCTTTAAGCTCAATGAGAGCAGCGAGGAAATGTTTCCATGCCGGGTGACAGTGACCTGGTGAGCCTGTTGCAGCTTGGGACTCTGAGATTAATGAGCTGTTGGGGAGGGGGCTCTGCACAGATACACTCTGAGGACAGACCCAGACAACGAGAGAGACAGATGCTTGCCATCATGACCCTCACCTTCTGCATGAGAAGGCTCCTACCTGCTCTAAACTTGCACAGCGCCACCTTCAGGCCTGGAGCTGCACTTCAAATGAAAAGACTGCTACCTGAAACTAAAGCGAGGGAATGTGTGATGAAGATAAACATTACAGACTACAAAGTGTGTATGGGGGGAGGGGGATCTGCTGTTGGTTCCTGTTCAGGGAGAATCCCATTCCAGTCCTGATGAGAAATCAGCCCCCAATCAGATTTGGGCTATGGGGTTCTGTTCAGCTGCTGAGAGCCAGGATGCTTCTCTGAAGATGATGCAGAATGATGACATGGGTGTCTCTGTGTCTGGCGGCATCTCTCTTCCGCCTCTGATGAATTACGGCAATACTTCTTTCGCTTACTGCCTGAATGTTACTGGAGGACTTTTTTTCTGTTATAAATTTATGTATTTTACTTTCATGTGGATTATAACACGTAACAGCAAGTCAGTTAGGGGAAGTATCCCAAAAAGAGAAGCGGGAATTTCCCCATGCCGCTGCATAGCGTGCCCCAGTTACCCTTATTATGGCTTTGTGGGTGAAACACTGGAAGAAGACCAAGAAGGCTGAGCTGGCCAGCCTTTTAGGGGTCATGCGGGGAGGTGACAGGCTGCTTAGCACAGTTAGCGCAGCAGCTGAAGATGGGGGCTAGCCCTGAACACGCAGCAGGTGTAGCACCAACAGCAGGGTGCGTGTGTTTATTTCTGTGCACGTGGGGGAGGCTGTATGTGTGAGTCTGCACATATGTGAGCAGCTGTGGCTGCAGCAGGAGAAGCTGTCGATGCATGAGTGTTTGTCTGGGCTGATTTTTTCTGTTTGTTGCTGGGGGGAGTTGTATTTGTCTGTGTGTGTGAGAGAGTGGGTGCGTGAGTGTGTGTGTGTTTGTATGTTTATGTGTCAGAGCAACATACTGTATAAGCCCACCCACATCAACCCCCACCCCCATATGTACACACACACACACACACACACACACATCTACAGACTCCCCTGGAGAAATACACCCACACACATATAAACCCACGTGTACCTCCTCCCCTTATACGCACACACACACATTTCCAGGCCCAGAGAGATGTGTTTCTCAGGGGGTGGCTGTAGGTGTGGGTGTGTGTGCATGTGGATTATGTTTATATTATAATGTGGGAACCAAATGCCCCCATAATGTAACAAAAACCTGTTATTTTGACATTGTGGGATTGTGGGGACCATTTTTCAGGTCCCCATAAAGATCTGTGAATACAATCAAAAAACTAAAAATGCCTCGTCTCGTATTTTGTTTGGTTACTTATGGTTAAGGTTAGGGTTGTGTAAGGGATTAGAGTTTTCACCATAGAAATGAATGGAGAGTCCCCACAAAGGTATAATTGCAAACCTGTGTGTGTTCATGCGTGTGCGCGTGCATTGGGAAGGGGATGTGGGTGGGGTTATATGTGTGGAGGTGTGTTTGTCAAGGGGGGGGCTGTAGATGTGTGTGTGTGTGTGTGTGTGTGTGTGTGTGCATACTGTAGGGGAGGAGGTGTGGGTGGGTTTATATGTGCAGGAGGTGTGTTTGAGGGGGCTGTAGATTTGTGTGCATATGGGGGTGGGTAAATGTGCGTGGACTTGTATTGGTACTGTAGGGGGGGTGTAGATGTGTGTGTATGTGTGTGTGCGCATAGGGGAGGAGGTGTGAGTGGGTTAATATGTATGAGGGTGTGTTTCTCGGCAGGGGTGTAGATGTGTGTGCATATGGGGCTGGGTGCTGTGGTGGGGGTCACTGTACAGATGGATAGCAGTTCAGGAGGTAGGATGGGCAGCAAACTTGGCACTGACTCCTTGTGATAATAGCAGCCAGACTCAGGAAGCGCTTCATCGGGGGGCGGGGGTCAGCTGTTATTTGAGCAGGTTTGCACAGTCCTGTTAGCATCAGTATCAGTAACAGGAAAATCCCGGTTTTGTTTACGTCATACTCTCCTCTGTACAGTATTCTGCTGTCAAAAACCCTGTGACACTCTGACCAACCCTTTGCTCTTTCACGCAACTCTCTCAATGCCCATTTAAATCCAACTGTTCCTCATGAGAGTTTTATGAGTCGCCTTTCCCAGCAAGTGTCCGGTTCTTGCACAGGTGACCAAGCTGCAGTTGTATCCTTACATCTTATAAAAAATCTCAGTCCAGCGTATGTTGAAATTAATCCGTGCAGCTGTCTTCTCTCCTATCTTGAATCAAAATGTGTTTTCATTGCGAATGAGTGTTCCGTGGGCTGAAAAAATGACACATCCGTCTTTCCATGTCTGTTCGGAATGGCGAATCCAAGATGCGCATTTGCTGTGCACGCCTGAGACATTGACACGATTTCGGGTATCCTAGTTCGATAATGTAATTTGGTGAAGGTGTTTGAATAATGTGATTTTGCTCTTCTGGTGTTTCATTATTTAGATGAAAATAGCCCGAGTAACCTTCCTTCAGGAAGAGAGCATTTCCTGCTGCATAACTAGATTATGTAAGGAGGCAGACTGTCTGAGGAAAGAGCTTTTAACCTTGGGCGATGAAGGTGCATTGCTCCCAGGGCTTCAAATCTTTATCATTCTCTGTCCTGGGGCGCTTCCTCTATGGCTCTTTGATTGGGTCATATAATTCTGCATTCTATCTGAGCTGGGAAGTCGGAATTTCAACTGGAATGCCCCCCGAAGTTGGAATTCTGACTTGGAAAGTTTTAGGAACTTCTGCATCCCCGCCTGACCTCAGAATTAAAGATGGCCGCTGCCTCCATCAACAGAAGTGAAAGCTGTACTTATATACTGTGTGTTAGCACTTGTGTTTTATTTGTGTCTCATTAAATCAGTTGTACACACAGAGCTGTCCAACCGCTATCTGTGGACGTGTTGCTACGGTGTTTGCATGTGCAAAATATGGCATAACGCATTATTACCAACTGCTGTTGCCAGCAATGGCTAACAATGACCCTGACTAGAACTGGGGGTTTCAGAAAGCCAGATACAACAAGTTATCCAGCTAAGCAAGAAATCCTACTTTTTGAAACAGGTCCCTAGTATTGCTAAATGACTTTCCCACTTGCTGTACTGCAACGCGGTTAACTCGGGTGTGACGTCATTCCCAGCCTCCAGCATCTGGGGTAAATGGAACGCAGCATAATTGCTGCAGGTCTCATTCCAACGCAGCCTACAGTGGTCCAGTACAGATATGCGAGTCCCTCGGAAGCAGCATTGCTACTGGATGTAGTTCCATCGCATCAGTTACAGTACATGCATATAAAGAGTGACACTCTAGCGGTGCCATCCCGTGCCCGTCTGCACTGCTCGCCTCACATAGTCACGCTCTCGTGGAGTTTGAGTTTCCTTGGCTCAGTTGTTTTCATCCCAGGAGATTAATTAGAAGACAATCAGATGGAACATGTGTACTTCTCTAGTGCCACTAATTAACATTGTATTATTTTTGTGTACTTTAGCTGATTTTTTTTTTTTTTTGTCTTTAGCGTTGCATTTGTTAGATTCTGTCCGCATGCTCTTTTCTCCGTTTGCCCTGAATTGACTTGAGTGGTGTGTTTTTTTCCCGTCCTGCTAAAAGCATCCACTCGCTCTCCTCATTTCAGCCTTTGAGCTACATGGCCCGTAATGACTAATGATGTCATTACTCCAGACGGTCCAGAGAGATGGCTGCTCTGTGTTGAATAACGCAAAAATACTTACTTTAGCGCTGAGCTGTTTCAGTCCTTAACCCTTTCCTGTCGCCAGCCTGTGTCCATATCCCCAGCGAATGTGTTTTGAATAAGAAGAGAATGTGCAAACTACACACATGGAGCTGAGGCGGAGTCTCAAACCCCAGTCCAGAGGTGTGAAGTGACAGTGTGAAGCACTCTGCCACCCCTTTAATAGGCGTGTTCCTGTCATGTGACCAACGGCCATCAATAGAGAAGTCAGCTGAGAAGTCAGTTTAGCACCTTCTTAGAGCCGGCGACTCTTTGCACTTTGGCCCCATCATTTCTGGTGCCAGCTTCAAAAACTCTTTCTCCTCTGTTTTGACGCATGTCTGCTATTTTGCAGGGCACTGTACAGTCTTGCTTCTCCTCTCAGCTTATCTGCAGGCACATATGTAGGGCGAGAATCAGGCTGAGCAGATGAGCCCAGCTGGTCCTCAAATTCCCTTTTGGAGATTTGCCTCTAAAGGCCAGCGGTTTGTGGGATCAGTTCTTTGAGGATTATTTGTGCATTACAACAACCACCCCACACCGGTGTTCCTGCCGCATGACATTTAGCTAATCGGCTGGCCACGTCTCACTTAATGCTGCTAGAGCTGGACCCGCCAGTCCTGCTCTGCTGGTACCTGCCGGTGTTTCCACAGCCCCCGTGAGCCCTGGCTGCCTCCCTTTCAGCAGGGGAGTCCCCCGCTCGCTGAGGAAGTGAGTTGTTTTAAAAGCCTCTTGTGGTTCTTTAGCAGCCTTTTGGCATGTAGGTTGCTTTGTCAAGATAAAAGCACAGGTGCAGCATCTGTCCACCACAGTGTCTTGTGATTATGCTATTTAATTAACACTGGTAAATGGCCATTTGACTAATGCAATGTCCTGTAAAGTTTATAGTCAATACTATTTATCCATCCACTAGGGGTGTAACGATATACTCAGCCCACGAGATGAGACGAGACACGATATTGGGTTCACGAGAACGAGACGAGACGATATTTTAACAATATTTTAAGGAAAACGTCAAAGAGGAAATTTATTACTGGAAAGCAGCCTTTTATTTGATTAATTTGAAAGACAAGAAATGCTAAACAATGCAGATGTATGGTGAAATTATTTAAATAATCACCATCATCATATGCAGTAAAGAACAGAGCAAATATTTAGCACCATAAAATATTTCACCACAAACTCAAATGACAGGCTTCTCTCCTATTCGACTTCTCAATTAAACATAAAATAGAATATAAATAAAACAATATAAATAACAAACATAAAACTTTCTTTAATGTTTTCTTCACCGGCGCAGTGGATTTAAGCAAAGAGCTATGATGGTGTTGCAAATGGCTTTGCATAGTAGTAGCATTAGCTGCTGTGTACGGCATTATTTTCCTCTGGGTTCGGACTCAATCCCAGAGGCTACAGGCACAAGGCAGGGAACAACCCAGGATGGGGTGCCAACCCATCACAGGGCACACACACACACACACATACACACACACACACACACACCCCATTCAATCACACATGCATACCATTATTTACCTTAAACAGCATTTTTTCTTCTCTTTGATAAACAGAAAAATTGGCTTCTGAGATACATCTGAGTTGTAGCAATTAAGTATCACACTCTTTACAAATCTGATGGGTAATAGGAGGACATGCAGTGTCAGATTCTGGAAGTATCACAAGTGATAGAGTTACAAAAGAGCAGGTCAACTGCCTGGACCGACAGCATTATTCCTTAAGAAATTCAGAAATTAAAGAAAACGTTTCTGGTAAATCGTTACACTTGTTTTTTCCCTTTTTATTTTCAGTTTTGATTTTTGGTGGCATTGCCTCTGATGTCGTGGTTCCGGAACAAAAACTCCAATCAGAAAAATTAATTTTATTAATGTTGTTTTGTAACCCAGTTTTCTTACGAAACCGACAGAAAGATAGAAAGACACAAAAGACCCCTGCATGCACCAAACACACGTCTCCATGTTTCATTATGAAATTAAGGCTCAATCAACTCTTACACGCTCCTACAGTAATTATGTTGCTATGAGAAGTCACCTGACACGCGCCTTTGTGGTCAATTTGACCCCAGGGTAGGTGTGAGAGCTGAGGGTAACCGAGTGAATGACAGCTGATTGGTGGCACTTCCTAAGGATGGGTGCTGCTTCATTAGGAGCTCTTCACAGTGAGCCGGGAATTCAGCTTCTGTGTTGGACCAGAGGTTTTCATGGAAATCTGACTATCAAGAGGTCCATCTGCAGAGTAATTGATGGCGGTTCTGGAGAGAAGCCCCGGACAGGGTGATTGTGGTTGATGGATCGAAAAGCGGACAAAAACACACGGTGAAATCCATCCAGAGATTGATGGAGAGCTATTTTCGGGGTAGTCTCCAGTAATGAAGTGCTTGAACGTGAAAGTGTCTGGAGCACAGTGCGTACAGAACAAGCAAACTCACACCTTGAGAGTCAATTCTTTAGCTCTGGAAATGAGAGGTGAAAAAAGTCAACAAGAAAAATGAAATTTTCCTGATATTTTTCTATTTTCATATAGTGGAAACATACGTGATGCTGTCATTTAATGCTAATTATACTGTTTTGTTGCAGTTGCTGGGTCTTTTTCTTAAAAACAAATTTGTAGGGAATACTGAACATGTGAACCGTTAGCGACAGGCTACTACCCTTGTTTTAAGGTTGACTCTCTATGCTTGTTAGGTAATTAACAAGGTAACTGCTTATGTCTCCATTAATGGAGCCTTCCGACTCTGCTACAGATCATGCACTTGTTTACCAGAATCAATGTGCAGGCATACGGGTCACAGGAAGCGAATAGCCAGGCCTGAGTTCCAAAGGGAATAAAAGTACTTTTTTTTGCGAAAATTCTCTTCCCTGTGTATTCCCACAACAGCACAGCACACCAGGGGACAGAGCTGCTTCCACTACTTGCAGAGGGGAGCGTGAGAGAGAGAAAGAGAGAGAGAGGGGGGAATCAGCACAATGGCCAGCGACGTATTGTCCAAGTTTCCAACTCCAGAAAGGATGCTCATCAACAGACACGTGGGGGGGCTTCATCACACCAAGCCACATTAGCCACCCTCTCTACCGGCCCTCAAGCGTAACACTCACATGCTTTATTAATTGGATGGGCAAAGTGGGCGGAGCCTCCGAAACACCGAGCTCTGGCACGGAGAACAAAGGAGCACGAGGCAAGGGTTTGCAATGAAGGGGGAGTCAAAGGAAGCCTCTTAAGACCTTTTTGGCAGGGTGTGGGACAGAGTCCGGTGCACCAGACAGCCACATCCATCTCCCCAGACAGCAATTCGCAAGAGCTGTCATTGCAGTTCGACAGAAGAAGAAAAACCATCATTCACTGCCAAATACAAGACACGTGTTCAGCCTGCGCTGTGTAGGGAAATCTTACCTCAAACCGAAGGCGTTTGCTCTTACTAAACTCTATCAACCTGTCTGCGGCCCTGCAGGCAGGGCACCGGGGCTGAAGTCGCCTCTCTGATGCCTTTCAGTTTCTAGTCAGCCATTATTGCAACACCAATCACTGGTAGCCCAGTCGTCTGTGGCGCTGTTCTTTATGATGAAATATTGCCTGTGCTTTCAGGAGATCGGGCTTTTTCAGCTTCAGGAGGGGTTTAAATTATTCAGCCAGTCTGCGGTCTTTGTAATTAGACTCTACTGGTGCGCTGCCAGGACCTGAGCTCCGAAGCCAGAGGAAAAGGGAACAAGGAACACGCAGCCGCCTTCAGTCGCAACTTAATAACTTTTCTCTCCCTAAGCGAAAACGCGGAGACAAAGGCTGGCAGGACGCACACGCGCCGATCAGGCATCCAAGAGCGCGTACGGGAGCCCGCTGAGCTGGCACATCCGCACTGTCCCCGTCTTACAGGCATCACTGGCAGTTTTATCGAAAGCTAGGTGAAAATCATGACTCTCCAGAAGCCCCTTAGGTGCTGGAGACTGACAAACGACTGCCACCATCCTCTCCTGCCTTCATCCGCCCCCCTCCTTTCTCCATACAAATCCCAGGCAAACCCCCACGAACGTGGACCACCTGGATACCAAGGAGACCCCCCCCTCCCGTGGATATCAGTGAGAGCCGAGCGAGTCGCAGGCGCCTCCAGACGGAGCACGAGAAAAGCCAGACTTACTTCTCAGACGGTCGGCACCGGAAACCAGCGAGCGGGGCTGGACGAATGTGTTGGTGGGGGGGGGTGTTCGCGGAAGCGGTCTCCCCAGAGGTGTGGACCGGAGCCTTTTGTCTCTGTCGTGTGACTCTGTAGGTTCCTGCGTGGATTTGGGACCCGTTTGCACGATTCTTGGCGGGTGCTGTTCTGAGCGGATAGAAACAGACTCTACCCATTTCTTAAACTCCGGGGAGTTGAGCGCGCACCCCCACCCCCCACCACTGCCCCCTCCCTGGCAGAGACCAGCTCCCAAATTACACAGCGACAGTGTTTAGCTATCGCGGAATAATATTCTGTCTCCTCTGCGATTGAAAAGGGCATTTCTTTTCCAGCAGGGCTTGTGTTCCACGCTGATAAGCATTTTTCGGTTTCACCCAGACAATTGCGATTCCGTAATGCAAACTCATCTCTGTCATCACTCATACTTTGTAAACAAAAACACTGATAAACAAAAGCTGCAGAAAATAGACACACCTGTCGATATTAAGGGATAACAAGTCTATTTGCATTCATTTGCTTTGTCGGACTCTGATCTGATATTGGATTTTTCTTTTTTTTTTTTGCATGTTTTGTTGGTTTTCCTCAACAGCTAGAGATACATAATGCCTTGCTTTGAAAAGGTCACTTCACTCTGTAATTTTGTAAAACCTGGCTCTAATCCTTTATCCTGTTAGACATCGCAGTTGAGAAAAAGCAGGTGATAATGTGTGAGGTTCTGTGCCGAACTCGTACCTCCGCCTGCAGCCGCCTGCAGGTGCTTGCCTTCCATTTCAAACGCTACCACGTGTGTTTTAATCTCTGTTTACGGGGGATGCTTTTTCATCTGTGCAACAGCATTGTGATGTTCTTGTAAGGGCAAGTTTTTAAATGGCTTTTTAAATGACAACCTATATAGGATGCAAGTGATTCGGCAACAATACTCACTGCCTGCTCTTTCCACCATTTTTTTTATATCTGAAGGGGTGTTGGGACAGTAGGTCCGATCCATCCAGGGGCTCTAAGACATCATCCCGGAAATCATCCCAGACTGCGCATACTAAACATCATTCACATGCGCCTGCAGTTTGAAATGCATGTGACTGTTAATGACAGAAACGTCCCACACGGTCCCACCTTCACAGCCTTTGTGACATCATCAATGAAGCGAAGCCGATCGAATCTGACTGGGCCTCCAGCAGCTGGGTGTTTTCTGTACGGTCTCGGCTGTGGGTCCTGCTTGAGGGGGCCCCTCCCAGTCTGTGAATGGTGGCAGACAGAAGTGGGCTACCGATGTCAGTGTTGTGAGGTCCATTATCATCCCCTCCCCCGCCAGAAAGCCCTGGGGTGCAGGCCGGGGGTTGGCCCCCCCCTGGGTTCTTTCTGCAGCTGCTGGCATTTCCAGAGGCCGTGATATTGGGGGCAGGGGCTAAGGTATGCTGATATCAGCTGGGAGACAGAGGTACAGATCGAAACCCTCACCGAGAATTCCTGCTCTTCCTGTGCTGTCAGCCGCTGGCCCGGGTCTCAGCCATACTGTCAGCAGGCCCGGAGGCAGGCATAGCCAGCGTGTTCTGGGACCTCCCGACGGAACCGTAAAGTTCATTAGCGGTCGAGGGGTTTGGCTGTTTGCACACACATGAAAGGACTCAGCGGGCTGCGGTCTGTCATAACAATGGCTGTCTGCTCTGTAGGGTTATTAATAGCTCAGTCTCAGTGCATCGTCCTATGAGGGCCGTGGTGGAGGAGGGAAACTAGTCCCATTTAAATAAATCCTGTCATTTGCATGCAGTAAAACGCATTAATGATTTTAGGGCAGAGCGGACCTCTGCTCCTCTCACCTTGACGGTCGGCCTCGTCTCCAGGGGCAGCACATCACTGCAGGCATGACGCGCAGCCTCTTTCCGTGGGTTCAGACCACCGCAGATCCGAACCCCCCAGTCCCCAGCACGTCACCCCGTGCCTCCGCCCCCAGTCTGCTCCCACGGGTGCTCCCTCCATCCTCTCAGCCTTTTTTCTTTTCCCACGCGGTTGTCCGCCAGGCACGGAGGATGAGAAAAGGACGAGCGGCGCTAACTAGCGCCCTGTTTGGTGATCCGTCATCCGGCTGGGCGAGTTAAGCGCGGCTATTCGTTAGCCGGCTGACACCGGCACGTCTGGATGAGGCATGAGCTACCTGCCCGCGCATCGCAAGCATATATTATGTCAGCTGGGATTTATGGAAACCATTTGCGTTCGTTTACTTTGCCCAGCTTCCGTTGTTTATCTCACGATGAGTTTCATTTTCTATGCGTCTTAATATAGATTTACAGCAAGTACATGGATGTTCTTTTAATAAATTAAGTTGTACATTGTGGCTTTTGAAATAATATTGTGCTTGTAATGAAATCATAATAAATCTATTTGGTGTTTACATCGGTTTTGCGATATAATTAATGACTTGATAGCATGTGCTGTGATGAGCCTTTAACAATGTAGCTGGTGTCAGTTGACAGTATTATTTTTTTTATCCATGCTCACGTCAGTTAAAATCGTGTATTAACTACATATTTTTTACCACATTTTGAGGAAACGTACTGAATTGTGCCACTAGTGAGCTATGTTCAGTAATCTGAAGTCAAGCAGATGGGTGCGATGGGCGGAGCCTCAGGAATATAGGTGAGGGAGGATGAGAAGGGGGGGGCCACCTTTGAGTGAAGGGGTCCGGCGGGCCTGTGCCGTCTCGCGGGGGGGCTGAGGGGGGAGAGCGCTGGGGCCGGACCGGGTGCCAGTGGGGCTTCCAACATCCACCCAACATCCACCCACAGATGCCTCCCCCATAGTGTCGCATTTGCGTCTGATGACCGTCTACCACGGCCCATTGTTCTTTGGCAATGCTCCCCCCACCCAGACAGTCGCTCTCAGTTTTGGCCACTTCAGGGGCCGACAGCAGAACAAGTCCCAGCCCAGATCTGCCCTGGAAGTCTGCGTAATACTTTGTAATGCTTAATGCTTCCGTAAACTGTCTGTCCCACCTCAGTGCGGGATCTACAGGAACACACTAAGTGCATTTAGTGTGAAATCTTGACCTATTTAGTTACACATTCTGGCCTATTTTGTCAGTAGGAGGAGACTGGACTTTATCTGTATCTGAAAATAGTATTTTGTAATATCATTTTTATTTTACATATCTTAGCAAATGGCTGGGGTCAGTGTTTAATTATTTATACACCATAGTCCATTATGCTTACAGTGTCTTGGTCTCTGAGCTGACCCAGTGAGCTGACAGTTATAAAGGGTAATGGTTTGAGTACAGGGAGATAGACGACCTAGGGCTGTGACCTACGTGTGTCACAGGCAACCGCAGAACTGTCATTTACATTTTAGTAATTAAGCCAAGCCTTTAATCCAGAGTACCTCTGAGTATGTGACCAGCCTGATACCATAAATGGCATTAAATGGACAGCAGGTGGCATAATGGTTAAAGGACTGCCGGTTTAAGTTCTAGTTTCCATGCTGTAGTATCCCTGAGCAGTGGATCCAGTCTGCACCAAGTCAGAACATCCAGTCGTGTCGATGGTTAAAATTTTGCTTGCCAGCTGAGCAATGAAATGTGTGAACATGCCACAGACGTACAATATGATATGTCATATTCACGATAAGCACATCTATCATGCATGTGGGAAGGCAAGGGCAGTGAAGGCTGAGGAGCTATTAAAAGAACAAGCATGGATAAACATGGATGACCTACAGGGGTTAATCCGTGAGAGCCACATGTAGTGGACACCTTCCCGGAGATGCTTTGAGTACTTAGTACAAACAAGGTCACAAAGCAGAAATGAAAAGGAGAGGAACACTGCTAAAAAAAAAAAAAGAAAAGAAAGAAAACTAATAAAGATGAGCGAGCTCATAGTTGCCAAGTGATTTATACAATAATACCGAGCATATAGATGGAAACAGGGAGATTAATAAAAGGAGGAACAATTAAAACATATTGACGTTAAAGAAACGTAAAATAGATGGCAGTAAACAAACACACAGACAATTAGCTGTCTACAGTAAATCTTCGTGCCATTTAGTCCTTCTGTAATATCCTCCGATTTTTCAGTGCTTTTTTTTTCAGTGCCTCACAAACGGGTTTTTCGGTCCTATTACAGAGCCGGGTGATTAAGAGGGCAATTCGAATGCTGAGCGACTGGCGACACGCTACGGTGTGCATTGTTATCCGTTTTACGGCTTTCATGCAGCAACGGCAGAATAATCTTAGTCTCATCATTCAGCTGTGTCTTATTAAGCGGGGAGCTCTTTGTTTCAAATTCAGGAGAACTTAAATTCGCTCACAAGAAAGACAATAATGATTATCAAAAGGCAGCTGATTCTTTTAGAGTTTAGGGGATTATGGCAGCTCAGAAAACTGGTCCGTCCAGTATGATTTCTGCTGTATTACCGTTTGATTTTAATACTGTTTTGTGTATTGGCAGTTTGATTCTCTGAAGTTCTTGTGCTTTGGATTTTTGTCAGGTTTACGGGGAAATGCTGTATAAGATTTTCATTGCACTCCGGTGCAAATGTCAGGATAAACCATGCAATTGCTTTCAATCTCATATGTTTTCTTTTGGAGCAAATGTACAGTATTGATTCTGATGGTCTTTTGCCGCCTGAAGTGCAAAATAACTTCAAAATCCCTGCATGGCACTGCAGATTCAACTATATTTTTGGTGCATGCACATGCCAATTAACGCGCTTAGCTGTTATTACACTTTTTTTTGCTGTGTGTGTGTTTCTTTAATGTACGCATGTACATTTGGGTTGTTGGAGCTGGATTGTGAATAGGCAGCGAAGTCCAGTACTGCTGAGACAACAAAGATCAGTCACCACTGATTCTGACGCCATAACCCAAGTCCCCTCTTAGCCATAAGCTCTGAAACATGGTTCGCACATGTAGACTGATACTGAAGAACAGTCTCTTTGAGCTTCATTTTCCGCTGCCTGGCCAAAGCCTCATATTTTTGAAAGGCATCCAGTTTTCCTTCCAGTGGGGCCATAAGTGTGGTTAGCTTGTTTATTGGTGGTCATGATGGTTGAATGTCCACGATGAAAAAAACAGCACTATACTGGCAGCCGCCCTTATACTGACTTGTATACAAATGTGCTGTGTGGGAAGAGTGTTTTGCAATGTCCTACATGCTAATCCAGCTGTCCAAATACGGTTGACACTGTAGGCTAAATTTTGAGTTGGCATCTATAAACCAAAACTAGTTTTGTGGGTTTTTAAAATCCTCCCTGTATGTTTACCTATTTTTATTGACATTTGAACAATGTGTTGACTTGCAAATAAAATTTAAAATAAATAAATACAGTAACAACCACCCTATGATCTCAATGTACACACCCTCTTAGCATTAATTAATTTCAGGAATGACCACAAACACAAGGGAGAAAGTCTTAAAAAAAGACTCAAAATACAGTAAGGAACTACCATGTGTCCCTTACACAAAATGTCTTGACATTGTCCTAAAGTCATTGTGGACGATCTTCCACGCTTGCCTTCTTTGCCTGAAATGAGGCATTTGGTGAAATGTGTGCTGATATTGTGTGGCGAAGTGAAGGTCGTGTAAGAAGTGCCCTGTTTTGCTGCGGCTGCGCTCGGAGCCGCCTTAGCTGCGGTGTGGTCTGTGGTGGTCGCTGGGACAAATTAACCCTGGTGTTTTTCCTCCTGCTGACTGCAGAGTCCAATCCCTCGCTTCAGAACACGGGGAGTAGAAAAATAGTTTCTTTTTGGTAAGCCACTACGATTTCAAAAACCTTTATACTAGTCTCTGTGCAATGTTTGCGTTTCGTTTGAGTATCTGTGCAAGCACCACCCAGGAATGATAGCGATCCATCATATCTGTCAAGCTCTGCGGTACGTCTCTCTAAAGGTCTCTATGCACAGATCTGGGTAAGGGGTAGATTATTGTTATGATTTATTCATGTACTGTTGCCTGACCTTTGCCCAAATCCTCTCGTCGTAAAACTTCCATGTTACACGCAGTTTAAAGAGGACACTGAAAAAACTGCATGTGAAAATAAATCTGTGTCCTTATGCTGTACCCAACTTCGTCAGCCTCTCCGAGACGAGCGGGTTCCAGGCCCCTGCTTTTGGCTGGACTCTCTTTTGTGCTCTTCACTTTCGCTTGAGAGGCTGGCTCCAGGTCCCGGCTGTCATTCATGGCTCTCCACCCCCCCCCATCACATTTTTCTACAAGCTGCCAGGTCTACCCCCTCCCAAGGAGGCCTCCCGTGCGGGGACGGCTTTAAAGAAACACCCTGGAAAGGTGCATTTGCTATGCAGCCTAAATTTATGTTAATCTTACAATGTAATCGCATTATAAAGGGGCGACAGGAGAGACTGGTGACATGGCAGCTGTTGCCAAAGGACAATAAAATCCAAACAAAAGAGGGGACCTGAGATGCCCACAGCTGCCCACAGTGCTGGTGAGGCCAGACACGCTCACGCCGATTGTGGTCACCTGTGTCACTGCGTAAGCGAGTCATTAAATTAGCACATGTAAGTACCGGAGATAGATAGAATGTACTTGGGGGGTCAGAAAGCCTCCGTGGAATCACCTGGAATGTGTTGAATTAATCTTTCAGGACATATTTGGATTGGTAAACAGCTTCTATGTACTGTGTTTTTCCTGCTGCCAAAATGAGTCACGCCAAGCTGAGGATGCTGGCAGTGCTCTCCTCACTCATTCATATTATAATTTTGTTTGCTTCCTAGCCATAAATGGCATTTTAAAAGAGCTCATCCCCTCCCCCCCACCCTGTAGTCCCCCAAGATAAGTTATTTCAGTAGGCGTCGTCATCATCCGATCAGGGGTTTGTGCAGAACGGGCCGTGAGCTTGCAGGAGTGTCATGAATCGATATGAGCCAAATCTGTACTGCATTTCTGTACCATGAAGTCCCTCTTTCCCCCTCGCCAGGTCTCTCTTCCTCCCTCGCCCCATCTGTCTTGCCCCCTCACCAGGTCTCTCTTGCCCCCTCGCCCCATCTGTCTTGCCCCCTCACCAGGTCTCTCTTGCCCCCTCGCCCCA
>JAODLC010000007.1:7969422-7984785 GCA_026781145.1 Hippopotamyrus pictus
ACTCACTGTACACATGGTGTATCAGTGATGTGGTATTAATCCAGTGAATAAGGAAATGCCTGCATCACTCACTGTACGCATGGTGTATCGCTGATGTGGTATTAATACAGTGAATAACGAAATATCTGCATCACTCACTATACACGTTGTATCAGTGATGTGGTATTAATCCAGTTAATAAGGAAATGCCTGCATCACTCACCGTAAACATGGTGTATCAGTGATGTGGTATTAATCCAGTGAATAAGGAAATGCCTGCATCACTCACTGTACGCATGGTGTATCGCTGATGTGGTCTTAATCCAGTGAATAAGGAAATGCCTGCATCACTCACTGTACGCATGGTATATCGCTGATGTGGTCTTAATCCAGTGAATAAGGAAATGCCTGCATCACTCACTGTACGCATGGTGTATTTTTGCATGTTCAGTAGCCGCAGCATCCATAAAACCCCACCCACATCTTATGACCCCAGGCCATCGTTACCAGATCAGTCAACACCAGGGTCTTAGATTAGTTTATTATGAGTCTAATTATCCGGTTTGTGGTTAACCTACACATCAATGATCCATTTGTACAGTCATGGTCCGACACCTTTAAAGCAGATGCATGGTGCTGCATTTAATCACCAGTGACAGTGTTTGCCTGCTAGATTAAAGGGGCAATTCACCCCAAAACTGAAATAGTATATGTTGAAAGGGGCTTTAGTGCTATCTATCCATCTAGGTTGCTCTGCCTGAAGTTGTCTAGTTTTGGATATTTCGGCCGTAGAAATGTCAGGCTTCTCTCGAACGTAACGGGACTGAATGCCGTTCTTTTTGTGGTGATTAAAGCGCCAAAAATAAACATTATAAAAATTCAACAGCGACGTCTCTTACCAGAAATCATGACCCAGTTACTCAAGAAAATCCACAGACTTTGTAGTGAGCAGTTTGATGTAGGAACTGTTTTCTTCTCCCGAACTCCACGTACCAATCGCATACAAGCTGCAAGCACACGTCCCCGGTGATATGTTCTGCATGCGCAGTGATGGATGGTTTGATTGCACTAAAGCCCCTCTAAAACATATCTATCTTTTTCAGTTTTGGGGTGAGCTGCCCCTTAAAGAGATTAATTTATTTTATTTTATTTTTCAGTTTGTCGCAGCTTGCTTTTTCTGTGCCGTTCCTGACCTTCCAGAGATTTGTACATTAGGGTCGCATGCAGATGGCTGTGCTTCACCGTCGCACGGGATCGATCGCCTGTTAGTGGCCGAGCTGCTGGTAGGCTTGAGTCAGCATTGAAAATGAACGACACCCATTCTCCCCGTGTCAGGCAGAGCTCCTAAAGGGAGACGGGCGTCTTGCAGCACTCTGACCGCCTTGGCCACATTCCAGGCGACCCTGGAATCTCTGCAATGCTAACTGGCTTGGAGGTTCTTTTTTTCCAGGGACCGGAGACCTTCCAAAATCCAATTTCTCAGCTTCAGTCCCCAAGGGAGCTTCGCCCTCCTGCTAGATATATTTTCGAGGAACCACGCCAAGTGGCCCCTGCCACGGCCATTTTTCACCACCAGTGACATTCACACCTCGACACCCATGCACGTCCGCTCAACACCAATCTAGGCATCTTGGTGCTGCTGTTTGTCAAATCTGTCTTGAATTTGCTGGGTAGCATATATGAGGATGACAGTGCTGTTGGTTAGAAGTCGTCGGTAAAGGCAGATCCTTGGCGACTAAGATTGATTTCTCAAGTGCTTGTGCATTCAGACAGCAAGAAACTCCGGAATATCTAGTCAATCACCCGGTGATGAGCTGTAATCAGATCACGGACAGATGAATCAATTGTTTTCTGAGGAGGAAAAAAAAGCGTGATCATTCTGCATTTATTTTCAGTGAGGGATGTGTTTGTCCAATTGTCATTCCCTCCTGCTTTCCAGTCTCCATTCAGATAAAAAGAAAATGCTCTATTTTGAAGATCATAGCTGAATAGCAGAATGTAGAGGATTGCTTTGAAAAATGGATGGTCCAAACTCTATTAAGTTTGATTTATACTCGGCAGCTGAAACAGTAATGCAGTGTCTCAGCACACATCAGAGCAGCAGGAATGCAGGGCTCGAAAGTAAGTGCCAGCCCTCTGTTGTGCGAGTGGGTTCTGCGTCCTAAGGGAAAATTCAGCAGGATCTTCACCAAGGCAATGTTGGGTCGTCCGAAGGGTGTCCGGCAAACCAGCGATTCGGAAAATGTGAGGTTCTGGGGACAAGCCCCTACAGTTATGCAGAGTGTAATGTACTTAGGGTAAATTATGCATGGATGTGACATGTAAATGCATTTGTTAAGTAAAATATAGGGTCTTTGAAGTGAAACCGTGATGTTACTTTATATTAAGAATCATTGTGGGAGTTTTTTTTTCCCCCAGAAGCCCCTGTTATGCAGCGTGTTAGACTTCTTCCATTAACTCATCAGCGGTGTTTCCTACATCGCCCTAACTAAGTCAGTCTCTAGTGTCCACCACTGCAGCCCCGAGAGACCCAGCAGGCACCTTGTGCTGTTCTTCCTACTGGCCTGAATGGTCCCTATGCATTTGATTAATGCTACCCCGGGCTGCGGAGACCTCCCGCCGCTCGGGCCGCCGAAAATAAAAAGCAAGGAAGGCGGAGAGGTTGGGACAATAACAGTTTTGTGCCAGGGATTTACTTTGCCTTGTTGCCCTTGAGAGAACTCGCCGCCCCGCCCCTCATCCGGCTTTAATTAAAGTGCCCTGGCGTCCGCGGCAGAGCCGCGCTCAATGGCCCGCTGGGGGAGCAGCCTGGCTCCGCCGTCCAGATCCCACACGCACTCAGCAGGCTAAAGAGATGGAAACCCGCGATGGCAAAAATAATAAAAAAGAATGACTGCATAATAAAATGCACAAACACACAGGATAATGCCTGGTGCAAACAGGGAAGGCGAGAACCCTCTGTAAATATGGAGCACTGTGTCAATGCCGGCAGGAAAAGCAAGAATCACCTTCAGATTTACAGCATGCGGCAGTAACACCCATATGCGGTCCTCTACGAAATCAGGCTTTTTAAAGTACTGGGCAAATGTGTTACAATTTAAGGTTTTTATTTATGTCCTAAGGACCCAATAAACATATTCAAGCAGCACTATCTACTAATTTGCAACAGCCGTTAATTGACTTCTTGTTGAAATTGACTTCAGGTACTTGCCCAATCAGGGACAGCGTTTGTGTCACAGTTTTGTTGTAGCACGGTGAGCTCAGTGTCTGGGGCTGGTCTTCTTCAGTACCGACGCTCCCCAGGTTACGATGGTCTGTGTTACGATATTTCGACTTTGCGATTGGTAAATGTTTTGCACTTTCGGTACATTATTAATAAGTTATATGAGATATTCAACACTTTATTATAAAACAGGCTTTGTGTTAATGATTTTGCCCATCTGTAGGCTAATGTAAGTGTTCTAAGCATGTTTAAGGTTAAGGCTAGGTTATGATGTTGGGTGAACTGTATTACAAGTCATTTTCGCCTTATGATATTTTTGTCTTACGATAGATTCATCAGAACATAACTCCATCGTTCCCCTGGGGAGAGGCTGTAGTTTGCATGTTGGTCTGGCTGTTTATTAGTATTATTATTATGCTAAATCAGTCCATTTTTTCGTTCTTCATTAAAAGCTTCAGCATCAGCTTCTCACTGTCCTGTGTTGTACTCCATGTAATATTGGCTTCTCTGTAATTTGTACCAAGTGTAGCTGAACGCTGGATTCGTTCCAGACTCTGCTGATTAACGAGCCTCCTATGCCTGTTCACCTTCTGGCAAAACTTCTGTTGGGACGTGTGTGCTGTGCGAAAGAATGATTCTTGGGGCTCAGGATTTTTCTTTCTTTTTCCCTGCCACTACATGATCTTTTTACTACATTTTACATATTTAGTAAATTTTAGAGGACAATCTAAAGCACAATCACCACACACCCCTATGTTTGGGATCTCATGTCCCACCCCTGCTGTATATCTGTGTGTCACATCACATTTTAATGGATTTGAGTCACAGAACTCAAACGTGTGTGTGCGTGCATGTGCATGTATGTGTGTGTGCATATGTGTGTGTGTGTGTGCGTGTGCGCGTGCGCGTGTGTGTGTGTGTGCGCGTGTGTGTGTGTGCACGTGCCCTGTGCTGGGCTGCCATCCCATCCAGGGTGTCCCTCCGCTGTGACCTACGCTGCCTGGCACAGGCTCCTGCCCCTCCTCCCTCCAGCCCTCCTGACTCCATCGAGGAAAGGAGACCCTGTGCAGTCACCACAAAAGGACATACTCTGCTTCTTACGGAGATCAATTGAAACCTCACTGAAATACATCCGTTTTGTCTCAGTGTGAAATATGTAAACAAACAGACACACATTTGACTGCTGCAGTTATATGATGTTTCCAGCAAAAAGGCACTTCCTCCAAAGCTCCTGTTCAGGGCCAGCGGTGAAATCTAAACCTGGCTCCCTAGCATGGTCTTACAGCCGGCATTCGTCTCCCTGTGCCAGTCCTCCCACAGTGCCATCTTCTGAATCAAAGGTAACAGAGGGCTTCCTTTGACCATGTGACTGCAAAACGGCTATAAGTTTGACTGCGCCTTTAAAATCCCCGCAAGTCAATCAGGGAACTGAGGTCTTGGTCACGTTTTTAATTTCAAAGCGAGCCTGTTTTCACTTCATCAGCAATTCAGATGCGATGCACTGTGTGCGCAGAGCAGTGCTGGGAGGAGCGATATGGAGGAGCACACTGTAATTAACATTATTTAATTCCAGCAGTACGTTTCTACATCTGCTCTAAGCACCAGAGGTTAGTTTTCTGAAAGTAGCACAGGATTTGAAAGAGTTGAAATGTGTTACTAGCAGATGCACATTAATGCCATGTGTGGATTTCAGATGGTGGCTCTGGTCTTATGCCAGAGGATTGAAGCAGGTATCCTTTATACTGGAGTCTGGCATTAGTAAAATACTTGTGCATCATCCCAGAACACCTGCCTGATATGACCTGTGTGCTGTTCTGCTTCCTGTGTGCAAAGTGTATTTTGAAATATCTGTTGTTTAATCTAGTAGTCCCCAAACAAGGCCTGTTGTTGACATTAATCACTTCCAGTCTGTAACCCAGTGGTGTACTACTGCAAACGTGCAAAAGTACATTTGCGTTTTTAATGAGCTGGGCTGTCCCAAAGTCCCGACTTCAGACAAAGGTTAGAATGTTTTCTGAGGAAATCTCGGGCTGCTGCAGAAGGATGCCATTTTCATTCATTTATGCTGCTGTTAAGTCATTAGCTGTAGAGATAAGTTCACTGTTCTTTTAAGTTATCCATGGCTAATTGTTAATTTAATATCAGTTAAGTGTAGACACGGTTAATTGCATAATTTCTGTCCTCTGAGCATGGTAGGCAGTATAAACACTGTCATGGTATAAACACTTCCAGATTTACTATTTATTTTCGTCAAGTGGTGTTAAATGATGTCTTTGCATTGTCGTGATTACTACTTGTATTATTAATGGACAACTGCTGTCAGTTTACTAGCAGAAATGTCAAAGCTTTCATTGGCAGAATTGGGGTGGGTTAAATCAAAAGGCCCCAAAACAGACAATGACCTTTGAATGCAGGTTTTGTTTCAGATTAAGCAGAGTCAGCTTTCTGGATTAAACCATCGGATGCTAATGATGGTAATCGGCACTGTCTCTTGCTTCTGAGATGCCGTCACTCGTCTCCTGTGCTTTGTGCTGTGCTCCCCCCGCTTAGGAGGGGTGCCTGAATGAGCACCCACCACCTGAGTAGATGAGGATGGTAAAAGACCAATCGGTGTCCTTCAGCTGCGGGTTCGAGCTGAGGCTACGTCCTTGTCCTGCCATGCACCCCTCTGTACGCTTCTCTTTTTTGCACTGAGACTGTTTTTTAATAGACCTCCACACCACAGGTTTCAAAGAAGTACTATAAACTTGAATTCCACATGCAGTCTTAAGCGCCCTCCCCCCCATCTCACCACCAATCAAATTTCAATCCAGTGTGATGGAATCAAGTTTTAGAATATAAATTCTGTCCGTTTAGTGATGTTTTCCCTTTCAAAATTAAACATTTTACTTTTAATCTAAAGTCCTACCAGATTGTCAGAATGTTTATATACACAGTGGCCTCCTGGGAAATATTGCTGCTTCATGCTTCCAGAGTTGAGGGTTTGAATCCTGTCTCGTGTGTGTGGTCATGTGTTTCTTACATTGTGGGGACCAAATGTCCCCACAATGTGATAAAAACCTGTAACACTGACCTTGCAGGGACATTTTTTGTGTCCTCACAAGGGGAACCTCCTGCACGGCTAAGTGTCACGTCAGCATCTGTGTGGGCATGTCCCCCGTGATGGATCCTGATCGGGGTGCATCTCTGCCCTGTGCTGCATGGGACAGCCTGCAGCCTCCCCCACCCCCCATGGCCATGTCCAGGATAAATAGCAGTAAGATGAATGGATGTATTTACAGTATGCATTACTTTGTCTCATTACTGTCTTCTTACAGTTTACTGCCCTTATCTATATTGTGTGATACTGCATTGTTTTTTTGCCTTTCAGTCTAACTTTTTTAATTAACCTTGAGAAGTTTTAAATAAGCATTTCAGCTCTTCACCTAATATGATTATGCTTGTCCTTACCGTATTACTGTGACATACGCTACCAGTCAGAACTTGGGTAGACATGCCACCTACAGTTATCTGTGCTTTAGGGTGCACATACTGTCTGTTCACAGTCAATCCCGTGGGCTGAATTGGAAGGTGAAGTTGCGGCATAAACACCTTGTAGTAGTACGACAGAGAGAGGGTGAGTGTCTGTGTGCAGGCGTGGGTCCTGCAGTCAGGCACGTAGAAGGCAGCGACATCATCAGAGTCTGTTTTGCTGGTGATTTTCCCCAAATCCTTGGCAATCTCAACCAGCATGGCTGTAGAGGCTTTCCTGTAAGCCTCAGAGTGGATGGCCAAGTGTGCTCAACGCGTAGCTTTTAATGACCAGTGTCCATCAGTCTCTGCCATTGGGTGATGTTCCCGTTTATTGCAAATCTTTTATTCACATAAAGGGACTTATATCTTTAGCATACAACACTTACTGAATAATGTGCTGGCAGCGTGCCGTTTGTAACATGCTGTCTACAGGTGCTATGGTAAGAACCGTGATCCCTCCGCCATCCACCCCATCCAAGCAGAAAACACCCATTCATACCCACCTGTCCTCACGTGATCAAACCACCCTGTGCAATACACACCCCTCAGTCACAAAAACACATAATACTCCCCAAAATTATAAATGGCTCCCACAATGGCTTTCATGACATACTTCAAAAGCACACCATTCTATCAGGATTGCGGTCAGGATTGCGGTCAGGATTACGGTTGATTGAATGGTCATTCATTTTTTGACGAGACTATGGCCTCAAAACTGTGAAAGAAGAATCTAGCAAGGTAAGAAAGTGAAATGTAACTTGGTCCAAGTATTTGCCCTGTCCAGTCTCAGGACCCCAGTCACACGGAACTTTTATCGGATGAACTGGACAGAAGAATGAAAGCCGAACTGCATCCAAGCCCCCATTGAGAAGAGCAGGGGTAACATGTTGGGTAGTGATTTACTGAAACTTGTTATCCAGATGCCTCCTGTTTCTGATTTCAAGGAACCCAAGATTCAGCAACATATTTTAGCGAAATTTGTTTTGCAAATTGTGATGTGATTTTGTCAGGTTTAGATACTTATAGAACATTTAAATGATACTGTAGCCGTGAATGCAGATATTGCAGCAGAAGGAATGTTCCATTTGCGACCCCATGATATGTAACCATTAACTTGGATACCAAATTCCTGCTGAAGTTCTGCAAAAAACTTCAGTTCAGTTATTCAGGGGCTGCTTCCCAGCACAGCTCGAGCATTTTTATACGGGCCTCACTGGTATCGGTCCGGTATCATACACCCGCAGCCCGGAACCAGATACCATTGGAGGGCGCATGTTTCACTCTGCATCCACGCACACGGAATAGCATATGAAGGAGTCGGGCGTTATTTATAATGGGGGTGAAGGGAAAGTTCATTTCTTGTTGCGCTGTGGTGGATGTGAAGGTTGCCGCCGCTGATGAATGATGCTGAAATCGCACTTCGGTGCCAGAATAGCTAGCTGTGCGTCAGCTTCAGGATGGGGGCTGAGCTGGGGCGGCAGAAAACATGACAATTAAACCCTAAATATGCTATAATTGTCGTTCCCCCCTTGTTGGCTGCCTATAATATAATAAGCAGTTTCTGATGCAAGAGGACTGAAAATCCGGCCGCACTGAGTTATTACTGATTTTTTTTAAGCGTGCATAAATTGCACCGGCAAATAGCGTGGATGAAAATGAACTGTTAAGCGATTGTAATAATGGTTAATTATTTCTTTTTGAAGTTGCAAACGTGTTTGTTGGAGGCAAAAATGATGACGAAATAGGAGGCTCTAAGCAGGTTTCTCCTTCAACGTCAAGACAAGGGCAGCAGTAATTCACTTCTCGCGAATTACCCTTTAAAGAAAAAAAAAAATAACGTAAAAAAAAAAAAGTATGTCGCCCACAGTAGCCCAGAACAAATGAGTCATCCACCAGCACCAATGTATGATGGACATGCTATTATTTCTGCCTCGGTAAGCCTTGCTAAATCCAATGCATTTTCCCTGGTTATAAAAGTGCAGATCTGCCCGTGCACGCCGGCGTTGGTGTCTGACCAGCCTGGGGGGCCAGCAAAGGGCCCTTGAGGGGTCCCGGGAGTCTCCAAAAGGACGTGTCACATGGCACGGGAAGCTGGGTCCCCGCCTGCAGAGTCATGCCAGCAAGAGGATACACTTTTGTTGGGCCGCACGCTTGATTACTCAGCCGTTTTTAGAATAGCAGTGTTTGATGTCTGTCCAGCACAAACATTTCTTACAAATGACACCAGATTGTGTAGATCCAGCTGTATGTGCAATTACTGACCTACGGGGGCAGAACTGAAAGCAGGGCTGACTTTTAGTTATTTTTTTTTAGTTCAAAGTGTTTTTTGAAGGTAACTCTGCCTGAATAATGTTTGCCCTAAAACCAGGTCTGAAGCATATCGTTCATAACTGCTGATAATGGAACATCCCAGACTTTTCTTCAGTTAGATGCTGCCTTAACAACACATCACGAGTGACTTGCTAATCCGGTATGCGTGGGGGGGTGGGGGGGCTCCACAGGAAAATGACTCCTCATTGCACGCTGAGCAAAGCCTTGGTGAGCTGCATTCTCTGTCAGCTGTCGCTAGAGTACATAATGACTAATCCATATTTCAGCTATACCCTGGAGTTCGTAAAGTTCCAATATGCTTTTAATTGCTATCCAGCGTCTATTGCTGGATTGTATATTTCATGAAAACCATAAACAAGATAATTATGCATCCATCCATTCATCCTCCGACTGCTTATCCAGTACGGGGTGGCTGGGCAAGATAATTATAACCTAAAAAATGACATTGTTTTTATTTAACAGCATTTTCCCTAGGAGAAAAGTTTGACTATATATATATATATATATATATATATATGTGTGTGTGTGTGTGTGTGTGTGTATGTGGACACGCAAATATTGTTTGTATGTACATATGTATAAATATATATAGTGAATTATATTTATATATATATACACACACACACACACACATATGGTGATTATTATTGTATGTTCTTGGTATGCATTGAATATACAGTGATGGATGGTTATAGTCACATGTGTAAGGGAAGCACTGTGTGCAGCGACTGGGAACAAGACAGCAGACGCCAGTGCAAACAGGCCTGATAGGTGCAGGCAGAAAGGCGGCGACGCTGGCGCTTCCTCTCACCAATCGGGAGGGAGCGCAGTGTTACAGAGCCGCCTGTGGCTGGTGTCATGGAGCCGCCCGCGGGGATGACCTCCCGCACGGCCCTCGTTTGGTCAGCCACGTGACTCTGTTCTCCGTCGGGGAGGGAATGAAGAGCTTTGTGTGGAATTGAATCGGAAAAGGTAACGGTTACGTCGCTCAAACAAAAGCTTCGCCACTACGCTACAGGCCAACGTGATCTACACAAACCTGCCCATACGGAAAAGTTTTTTTTTAAATAACAAATGACTCTCATGTGTTTTACCTGAGTCATACAGTATAAGCTCTTTATATGACACTCAAAATGAATAAATATACAACCAATCATATAATCTTACATTCACATACAATCCATATTAAATGAATGTATCATTAGTCATAAAATGTCTTTATTCATGTAAAATGCACATCATGTTAAGGTTTTGTCAAACATTGGTATACAATGCATAATGAATGTTTTAGTTTATTATGTTTTAGTTTTAGCTTTTATGCTTTATTCTTTAAATGAACTCTACTGCGTAATGGACAGTGGTTCCACACAACTAGAATGAGTAATTTCATAAGGAAACATCCTTTTTCAGTTGATGCATTCAATTTGTGTTCTGAGAACATGACATGCGATTTTCTCTTGTCTAAACCAACTGAATGTGGAGAGATACAGTACATGTCTTCCCTTCGAATGATATAAAAGCAGCACAAATTTTTATTAAGAAAAAGTAAGCAATACACAAGTCTTTCCTACTAAAGCCATATGTTATCAAGGTATGAATGTGGCCATAATCATACAAGAAAAACTACCAACTTGTAGTGAATGTAAAAAACGTCACGCATTGTCATATATAATTGAAATAAGAAAAATGCTTGATAGTCTAATATAAATCATAGTTTTTTTCATATGGCTGCTTCTGTTTTTAAGCAAACGTTATACAGAATACAAGTCTGAAGAATCTGAGGTGAAACATCAGTGACTTTCAGATCTCAAACCCTCACCCTAAATCCCCACAGTACCTGCTTTTCCTGCCCCGATAGTCAGGATCGGTTTCCTAACAGTACTCATGTGTGAGGTGACCATGACATCTAAAAGCTGACGTCACGTTTGCCGGAGCAGGGAGCGGCCTGGGAAGGTGCAGAGACACCTCACGGGCGCAAGGGACCCAAAGCCGCGCTCGCTCGGCAGGGCGGATGCGGATCCGGCTGGCGCGTTCAGCTCGGCCAAGGAATGACTCTGGCAGAATGCCCTGGTTGGAGAAACGAGGAGGAAGCCAGCGAGGCCCCCAGCTCCCCCGTTCCTTCTGCCGATTAACCTACGGCTGCCTCCCGCGGAGGCGGAAAGATGGCAGACGGGGTGGAAAGCAGGCGATAGCACAGCGGAGAAGAGGAACTTTGGAGCGCGTTCCTCTGAAGGCGCCATGGAGGAGCGTCCATCTAGGCCCCGTCGATCACTTTTACACGGTGGTAGTGTGGAGCCAAAGCTCGCTCCATTGCAGTGCTTTGGCCTTGCTGGTGGGATGATGCCAATCACGGAGACACTGGAGAACCTCACAAAAGATAAGGAATTTTCCAGAATTAGTCCTATATGGGGAAAATCAATAGCACAATTGGCATCAGTTTTGACTTGTGCACTAATCCATTTGTACTTAGTGCTACCAGCAACTGGGCCCTTTTTTGGCACATTTGATGCACTTTGTAGGTAAACACGTTCATGCAGTGTCCTCTTAGTTGTATGGCTAGCTACATGCTAATGGCAAACTGCAGCGAATGACTTTCCTGCAAGCTTCATCTCTACCTACCTCAGCGCCTACTCCCAGTGGATCCAGCTCTCATTTTCATGGCACTTAAATGGCCAAACACTGCAAGCTTTTCCTTCTCAAAACAGATGAGGTGACAATACGGGCTCCCCTCCCAACATTCGCCTTGTAAATCAGATGTTTCCTTGGCGTTGCGGTGGGCAAACAGATTGTTGTTGCTGATTTGCGTCGAAAACCAACTGGATAAAATGAGATAACTACATAGGGAGAGGCACCGAACAGATGGTTGTCAGGGGGAGCATAAAAATCCACTGCAGCATGGGGGGAGTTGCGGAGCTGCTGGAGGAGGGCCCTTTGCAGTTTGCCCATGGTGGAGCACAGCACCAGTACCGGAGGCTGCCAGTAGAGAGGCTGCGAGAGAGGGAGAGGCCTCCCTACTCTAGACCCAGGCCTTTCTATGGTGGCCTGGAGGAGAGATTTGGCTGACTGGGAGTGGACTCGCAGCCCCTAGAAAGGCTTCTGAAAGCTGTTCAGTGACTCATTTCGATAGGTGGAACCTGCGGCATGTCCATGTTTGTGGGCACTGAGAGAATGCAGCAGTGACAGACAAAAAAAAAAAACCTTTCTTTTGCTCTCTGGTCACTCTCCACAGTGTCTGTAGACAGACATTTTTTTGTACTGCCAAGTTTGAAATTTTCATTTTTGTCTCCTTTCATTTTAAGTTCCCCTCCTAATTCACATGGGTCAGCTTCAGCCCCTTCAATCTCACCAAGCATCTCTGTGATGTTGTACTTATCTTCTGATGTACCTCCTGCTGGTAACAGAATCTGCTTCGAGAACATTTCTTTATCCCTGCTAATTAGCTATGTATGTTGTTACTGAAAACACCTGCATATAGAACCATGTTTATATGGTTGTTTGAGTAAGTATGTTCTTAAATGTTGCTGTTTTCTCTTAAATTAATTGCCACTTTAGAAACGGGGCGCAAACATTGATTAAAAGTGTAAGATTTCAGTATTGCAAGGCCTTGCCTGTTTGGTCATGCTGGAATTCAGAGTGAACCTTTCGGAGATGTTTATGTTATGGAGCTGGTTAATAACGTTTGAAAAGACTTTGATCAGAAGTTATTATATTCCACAACAAATCTATAACGGCCAGCAAAACCCATTAAAAGGATATAGTGCACCATACAAGAGCCCAGACTTTTAATAAAACCGTCATCTCTCGAGGGCTGTGCTCAGCTCCCACAGATCATAACCATTAAGAAATCCGATCAGGTATGAAGCCACCGATCAATTAATAAGCGGGAGGTGTAGAATCAACACATGTACACAACAGGCGGTTCACAGGGGTGTTACTGACAGTTTGCTAGCAGCTATTTAAAGGTTTGAGGGATTTTTGACAGATTCCTTCTAAAGCACATAACTAAAGGAACAGCTATGATAGCAAGAGTGCAGAATCAGCGTCTTTACATTTCAACTCTACACTGGTAAAGAGGTATACAGTATGGAACAGCCACATCTTTGACGTGCATTACAGAGGGTGGACAAAATAATGTAAATAGCAATATATTCATTTCTTGGATTTAATGAGAAGTAAGCCTAACTTCACAACAGCTATAGTCCTTCTGGGAATCTAATATACACTAGTTAGAAAAACAGATGACAACGTCTGCATTAGTTAAATTGTGTTTTAAGTGTTTTACCTGGCTAGCTAACAGAAGATATTATGTATGGATTTGGCAGCTGTTTGTTTTGGTTAGTTGCTTGAGTGCAGTTGTTTTCAGTCACAGTTCAGTGAATCGATGGTGTTAAGAGGTTATGATTGTGTCCTATGCTGGTAATCAACCTACTTGGTATATTTGCTTAAGCAGTTTGTTGCTCAGAGGTCTAGGTTTTGTGTTCCTTTACAAGGCTATGGGTCTTTGTCCATAGGCTCATAGAAGTTTTACTGAGGACAGAACAAAAAATGATTGGTTCAGAGAGTTAACCAATCAGATTGTAGAGAAGACTGGACAAAGGCATCTGATTGGCTGATCCCTTTCTGCCCTCATAACATTTTTGTCTAAGTAAAACTCCCATGGGCTATCCATAGATACAAGTGGTTTCAGAATGGCAGCCCTGCTATAAATTCCAGGATGTACTGTTCTTTTTGAGTGGGTAAGTGATTCTAATTCAGTTCTGTGGCTTTGTACTTTTGTAACTTTTTTAGCAGTTATTCTGTAACTGTCTGTCTATCGGTAAGCGACCACTGTTCCTCTTTGCCAGTGAAGTCAGCCTGAGTTCGAAATTTGCTTTCATGATTTTTGAGATCGTTTCCCCTGACACATTAAACTGTTCTGCAGTTTTTGTACTTATACTTTGTACAACAATCTTTTGGTCCAGTTGGACCTGTCCCTTTCCTCCTGTTCCCTCCATCCATCTTCCAACCCTTTATCCTGGGCCACTGACTGTAAGATCTCTTTTATGACTGACTTAGTCTGCTAGTTGGCATTCAGACTAATATGACTCACCTTTGTAGCTGCATTTGTTTTTGTGATTTAGTTACCTCAAAGTCCTTTTTCATGTGGTGTTTTTGTCATGTTGTCCACCTCCTGTATCCCAGAGTTATTAATCTTTCTTAATGAGACACTGAATTCAATTGTCAAACAGAAACCACATCAACTGAAAACATATCTGTTTAATGAAAAGCACTGCAGAGCTGTGGTGTAAAGAGTGATGTGGTTTTATTTCAGTGACTCAGTCAGCCATCTAGACAGCCATCAGTGGGGCCTTGTGCTGAGGATTTCTGGTGGGCGTTCATGTTATGCGCCGACTTAGTCTGCTGATGAGCCCTGATGCACACAGCAGTGTTGCAGTTCACTGGGGGCTGCAGCACTGCAGTTGAGCCTGACCAGCTTCCCTCTACTCATTTTTCGGCCCTCGGGTTACTGCCGAGAGGGTATGGGGTGACAGCCCATCTCACCGTGCCTCTTAATGCAGCCACGATCAGGGGACTCACCTTAATAAGGCTACTTTCTTGTTATCTGCTCCACCTGGATGTAGTCTGACAGGAAGTGGCCTTCTCACCCAGTTAGCCAGCCTGTCATTAAAGGGGGATGCGTGGATAGAGGGGTGGGAATTGGGGTGACTGCCGGCCAATTAGACTGATGTATTCATTATTCCTTTTTGTAACGAGAACAAGACACCGTAGGGGGAAAGAACGGAAGTCTTTTGACATTGTGATTAAAGTGAGTGTTACGGTTTTGAAATCTGGCCGACAGCAAAATGGTAGCGAGACAAATACCTGAGGTGATTCCATGTATCTTGACATCAACAGTCTACTTCATTTAAATGACACCCCCTTTCTTTTTAAATGGCATCACGCTTTGCATGCTAATGAAACAAAATTACAGAATAGAGTGCATGTTCTCTCACTCTAAACAGCTTCATTACCCATGTGAGAGTGGACACATGTTTTTATTAATGTTGCTTAATTATCCAGAAAATGAGCATGAGTGTTCTTATATAACAAAGCTGGGTGGGAAAAAAGCATCATATTCATGAGTCCTGCGCTTAGGCAGTCATACCTGTTCATCTGCGTTAGTTTACGAAGGCAGCCGCTTTCGTTACGCAATATTGGGCAAGTACTTCCTTGCTGGTTTGTATTTTTGTGTAATGTATTTTTTCTTGCTGTTTGAACATGTTCACTTACAAACTGCTGTTGGCTGTAATTATAATCAGATTCCCCTGCTCTATTTC
>JAODLC010000007.1:7987651-8040882 GCA_026781145.1 Hippopotamyrus pictus
CTTCCTCCCCCCCCCCCCCCCCCATTTTGGTTACGGATCACTGGATTTCTTCTTCTTCATTATAGCCAAACACTCCTGTATTTTTTTTTTCACTTAAAGCTTTGGGCTGTTTCTAGGAAACGGACAGAGGCGACGTGAAGAGTCCTTTCCACGAAAACACACGTCCACTCATCAAAGCCCCCCGGTTTTGGAGATGTGCCGTACGCTGGAAACAGATCGAGGCCCTCACTCTGATCTTCTGATTACTTTTAATACAAAGGATTCTCTAAAAGAACATGGGTCCTGAAAAATATGAAAAGGCCTGTAGCACATAATGCCGGCGTTTGCTTCTGACCGATGTATTCACACTTCTGCTTTTTGTTTCACTTCTCAAAGGTAACATGCGCTGAACTCCACAGCTGCTCAGTTCGTGTTAATTATCATATGCAGAGCGGGGCACTCGTGTGTCAGAGGAAGCATCCGGAATCTCTTTGTTCTCTGCTGCTTTATTTATAAAGCCTCTGCTGCAGGCGTCCGCTGGGGAGCTCGCTCCAGTCTGAGTGCATCTCCGTGGCAAGAAGGCGAACGTTCAAGGCCCTCGTCTTCAAAACCAACACGGAAAGCGCAATTTACCCTGAGGACAATTTAAGCGTAGCTTGGCCCTCAACGTTCCCCCTAAATACAGCTAGAAATAGGCCCATTTTCCCGCACACGTGATGTTAGAGAGCAGGCGAGGGGAATTTTGTAATGTTACTTGCTTCGATGGTGAAGCTAGATATCTCAGCGCTAGCGCACTCAGCCCTGTGACGGTTTGTGCAGGCCTGCCCGCTCCTCCGTGCCCCCTGTGCAGTTTGCCTGTCACGCAGGCCCTCCGTCCGCGTCCCACGCCGCTGGATGAGCGACATTAGCATTTTCCACACACTTGGCCCCTTTGAGGGAAGTGTCTCTGTGTGCCCCATTGGTGCCAGGCTGGCCATAATGGCATCATTGATGTGAAGCACAAAAACAGCAGCCTTCTCCTTTCACTGGGCTGTGTCACGCTTCTCCTTTCGGGGCCCATAATGGTGGATAATAACGCGTAAAGGGAGCAAACGCGGCACGTCTCCTCAGGAGAGGCTCTTTAAAATGCCCGGCGCTCAGCACAGGGGCTGCTGCCAGGGCTCTGGGGGAGTCCCGGTGGCTCTGTGAACCCAAAATGCGGCACGCAATGGCCGCCAAAAGCTTTCTCCATCAAGTCAGCGGCTTATGAAGGCGTGTCTCACTACTGGCAAAACTACAAGTTCTTTTTTTCACTTAGGATAATTTTATCATGCATACAAAATTTATATTTTATTATGTATTTTTTGTTCTACTTTATTACTTTATTTATAATTAGGAGCACAGAATTACAGATGTCACACTCTGTGTCTTAATACTGCGGTAATTTCATTCTATAAATAATAACGCATAAATAATTGCTTGGTATGATTTACATCAGACAGCATTGTGATGTGTTTGTAAGGCTCTGCCCTCCCTCACTGATGGAGTTTGTCTTCCCTGCCCAGAGATTTTGCCCCTCCCCGAATGCATATAATTTTGGGCCCCTCAACCAAAACCAGTCCAAATTTTTTAGGGCCCCTGTCACTCAGGGGCCCTTGGAATCGACCTAACTTTCCTCACCTTTACAGTGCCCCTACAGGCCGGCCCTGTAGGCCTCTCTTCCATCACATCCTGTCACATCCCATCACATCCCACCCCAACATATTGCATCCCATCACATCCTATCACATCCCACCCCAAGACATCCCATCACATCCCATCCCATTCCATCCCCCTGTCAGACTCCATGTCTCCACTCGGCACCCAGTCACCCTCACCTTTCTCCTGTGCTGTCGGGTCACACTGTATTTGAAACCTAGCAGCATTGCTTTTCATGTATATTTATATACAGTATTTAATGTTTTTATTGTTTTGTAATTGCCTTAGGATTATGGTGGGTAGCCCTGTTGACTCAGTGGGTAGCCCTGCTGCCCCGCCTTCACTCTGTGCGTGTGGAGTTTCCATGTGTTCCTCCCGCCATCCAAACAGATGTAGTTCATTGGCTAATTGATGCCCCTAAATTGCCTGTTGCCTGTGTATGTGTCCCTGTGAATGACTGGTCAGGCTCTGCCCCAGTGTTCCATGGAAAACAGATCCCAGTCACCCTCTTCAGGATAACCAGTTGGATAGAAGGATGACGTTTATTACAGAATATGTTTCCTTTTACCTTAAAAACATAACAAATGAGGGCAAATTCCAGAGCATATTGATCTCATTTTCATATTTATTTTTTTGTATTTTAAATATAATTAGTTCATATTCATTTAAGTTTTCATTTCGTGCTAAAACTGAACAACTTTTTTTTATCCATGGTTAATGTTGTAGGCAAAAAAATATTCATTTACATCATTGAGTGCATACTTCATTCATTTTCCGATTTAATGAAATAAATTAAATGTACAGGGTCCAGTCTGTCAGTGTGATGCTTATCTGCTATTTATATTAATGTTGTAATGTATTTTCCCATTTATCAACCCTTTTTGTGGGAAATTACCATTTGTAGTGGTTTTGCTAATTAAAATGAATAACACTTGAGCATCTTTACATAATTTATATAATGGAATTCATGTACTAATAGCGAAACCTGAAACCACAGATACCATGTGCTTCTAGCAGTTTTTTAGAATAAGGTTGTGGGCGGTGAAAATGTGCTCACAGCTAACATTATTATATTTGCCTTGCTGATAGACCTTTTAAAGCAGGGGTGGGCAAACTTATCCACAAAGGGCCAGTGTGTGTGCAGGTTTTTGGGATCACCTGTAGGTTAGCTGTTCAAACCCCGGTGTGAGGACTCTTCAGCCAATCAGTCCTCTAATTAGTAATATAATTAGGTAGCTGCAGCGAAAACTAACACACTCAAATGACCCTTTCTGGATAAGATTGGCCACCCCTGTTTTAAAGGGTCAACTTCAACACAGCTGGGTCGTTCTGAATGACCTAAGCTAGCATTCAACAAATGTAAATCTGTATATAAACAAGTGAACGTGCTTGTCTGCAGAATGCAATCAAGGGTCCATTTTAATGTTCTGTTTATAATTCATGAGGACTGAAGGACTCCTGAAGGTGCTTTTTGATTTTTAATCAGTTTAACTAAATTTTATTGACACTGTGCATTATGTGCAATTAATTTTACAGGTACCACCCATCCATCATTCCATCCATTCTCCATCGTTCAATCCATTCTCCATCACCTCTTGCTGAGTTCTGGGTTGTGGGGTGTGTGGGACCTGTCACAGGCAGAATACACCCTAGACAGGATGCACAGGTAATACACAGAAAATATTTATGTACTGTTTAGTACCTGCAGAAAACAAACTGTAAACAAAAACAAAAATAACAAGCCTTGATTGAAACATGCTGATGACCTTCATGCTTTCTTCTGTGTGATACAGCTTAGGGCCCCTGTGCAGTTTGCATGTTCTCCCTGTGTCATCAGGCGGTTTCCTCCAGACTCTCCGGTTGCCCCACAGAGTCATGCTAAGGTGAATTATAGCTGCAAAATTGTCTGTAGGTATGAATATGTGTGTGTGTGGTCCAGGTTATGGTTAGGGCTGTTAGGGGTTAAGGTTGTCATAGTTAGCATTAACATTAGCATTTTTCCCATAGAAATGAATGAGCGGTCCCCAAAAAGACACAACTGTGTGTGTGTGTGTGTGTGTGTGTGTGTGTGTGTGTCTGTGCACGTATGCCCTGCCACGGGCTGGCACCCCATCCTGGGTTATTCCCTGCTTTGGGTGTGTTGCTTCTAAAATAGGCTCTGGACCTTCGTGAGTAGGACAAGCGGACGTGGAAATTTGATTGATGGATGGACACAGCTTAAGGTACAACAGATGGACCCTCAAGGGATTCTGGACATGAAACTGGATTTTGCAAATACAGGATGTAAAATACATGCCACCTGTCACCTGCATGATCTTGTGAGGGCAGAAAACAATAAGCCATGAGGTGAGGCAGGTGACATTATGGTCAAGGACGTAGCAATTATAACCCTCCATTTGCTACAGGAGATACAGTAAAATACCCAGTTTTATGAATACAACGAAATTGTCTGTGTGGATTACAGCATTAGAACTAAACATTGCAAAAATATGTGGAGTATTAGACTCACATATTACAATGTGCTGTTCTTATATACTGTAGGACATTTTTCCAACAGTTTTAGGGATAAAGCTTTATGGTTAATGTAACGCGCCTTATTCGTGTATTAGATACTTAATCATAGCATGTAATTAGTAATTTTTCCTCTGAAGTACCTGTGGATCTCATTACCCCAGTCGCCACAGGTGCTGCCCATCCAATGAAGTGCCAGAGGTATGTCCAGACCTGTTCCCTCAAACAGGAACACCAGTTCAGGGTGGACCCAGGACACAGAGGAATCCAGGTACACAAAGGAACTGATCAGTTTTTTCACTCACATTAAAAGTACCAGAGTTTGCTTCATGCGAACCCAGAATCTCGGATACCTACCCATCAGAAGTGTGCATTAATATTTCAGCTGCATCCGGCTGATGTTCCACTCAGATTTAGGAAGTAGGCTTCATGAAAATCATGGTGCCATTAAAAGGTCAACCTGTTTGCTTAACTCAGTCCAGACGGCAAGTGCTGTGTAGCAGGGCATTTCAGATTATATAATTTAAAGCACCTGGTCTCATCAGCAATTGAAATTCCAGGGGGATCTGTAGCGTGTTTGATTTAAAGCTTTTCAGTTGGATCCTATTATTCCAGGGACAAAGTTATACACACTGTATTTATTATTTTTTTGCCGTACTCCTACAGCTTGACTTGGGAATATAAGAAGGATTAACAAAGGCTTATAATCTGTAAAGCATGTAATTATAATCTGTGCAGAGTATGTAACTGCAAGCTTTAAATTAGCTTTGCTGCATAGCTAATTAAACATGATTTCAGTCGCACCTTACCTGCTGTTAGCTGCAGAAATTTCACATAAAACTAAACAGGTCTATATTTTGCTGCTCAAATAACATGTATAACACAGGTAACATTCAGTGTGTCAACAGCCATAGACTCGAAACACTAATGTGTGGTGACTACCAACAAAAATCCCTGCTAAATACTTGCAAAGTGACCCAATGAAGCATAACCATGTAGATGTGACTCTTTGCAGAAGAGCTGGTGTTCTCAATTGCAGCCTTGCGTATAACGTTTTCCCATTCAGTGATACTAGCATTTAGTCTAAATTTACCGCTAAAGCATTACAGGTTAGCCAAAAAAACTCCAGTTGCTAAGCATATCAGCTTCAAATGAAAACCGTTTGGCTTTCATGGTTAGATGTGGGCAGGAGATGTTTCCAGATGTTTCACGCCTTCCAAACACAGCTTTTGGTGAAGTTCCTCAGGCTCCTTGGTTCTCAGGCCCGTCAGAGGAAAGTAGCATTCAGTTTAAAAACCGGTGTGAGGTGCTCCTTCATCATTGTGTGTTTGTACCGCCAAAGAATAATTTAACTGTTCACTAAAGGAAAGCGAACAACAGGATACGACGAATGGCTATTGAGTTCCTCAAATGTCAAATGCCCTTTGTTGCATTGCAATATTGATAGAATTTCTGAACACAGAAACATTTGATCAAAGTTATTGCAATTTCTCTGAACTGAAGGACATATTGCATTAAATGACGACTCCCAAAACTATATCTGCAATGACACAATATGCTTTTTGATGAATCATTCAATCAAGGCAGTTAAATATGTTTCTATTGTTTTTGACATCTGTGTTTATGTATTTTTTTAATAAAAAGAATTAGCTGCTTTCCAATTTCTGTCATTTGGATGGCATTCACATACAAAATTATTTTTGCTGTTTTGTCTACAAAATAAAGTTTCACCCTATCTAAATTTTTGTGTGTTGTAGGACAAAAACCTAAACAGACGAGATATTGTTGAAATGTTGAGTTTTTCTGACACGGTCTTTAATCACTCCAAGGTAACTGTAGAACAATCCGATTCTGTGACAATTGGCTCAAATATTAGGTCCTGACCTGAGTTATTGCAGCACAGCTTGGGACAAATTGAAAATATAAATGGATTCATTTTATCAGTCTGTGTTTCATGGTAATGAAGACAAAGTCCCCACACCTGCCCTCACCAGAATTACAACAAAGAAAAGACTGATCACTCAGAAAAAACAACATACACTCAGTCTATCTGCATGTTCCACATCCGTGGATTCAGTGGTTGAACAACTATACACTGGGCCCTGGGGCTAGAATGGACCATGCCCCCCCTTTCCAAATTCACACCTAGGGTCTGTCTCTGCCAGTTGCAGCAGCTGCATATGATGCAATTTATGTAGCCTTCAAATATCATACCCATCATGCACTGCAGTAGTTAGCAAATTCCACAAACATTCTTTTTTGTTAAATACATGCCTCAACAACATAGTTTGACTACAAAACATTACAAACTATTACATTTCAAAGATGTTTTAAGTTTTGTATCAAATATATTTTGCATTATGACTCCCACCATAATGAGATTGTATAGATACAAATGAGATATATAAAAGAAGCATGTTACAAATCTGGGCAATATGCACAATATCAGTATCTTAATCTTCCCTCACAGAGATTTTTAGTCAGAGGGGGGCCCTGGGGCAGTTACCTACCAGTCTGTACCTGCATAGATTCCACCTAGCACATATCAGGAAATTAAAAAAAAATTGCTTAAATTACATTTGGAGACCAACCTGAAACTTCTTTATTTTTGGGGATATTTTTACAGGTCCCCATTTGGATAACCTAAAAAATTTGCCTAAAAAGCCTAAAAATCTGTGACTGCAATCAAAAAAGTAAAAATGCCTTGTATTTTGTTAGGTTAGTTACCTATGGTTAAGCTTAGGGCTGGGTATGGCTTAAGGGTGTCGTGATTGGGATTAGGGTTTTTACTATAGAAATGAATGGACGGTCCCCATTTAGATAGATACGTGTGTCTGTGTGTGTGTGTGTGTGTAATGATTACACTGTGGGGACCTGATTTCCACACAATATGATAACCTGTAACTTTTTACCTTGTGGGGACAATTTCGGTCTAGACTGTATGTGTTTGTGTATGTTTGACAGAACTGGACAGAGAGAGAGAATACATTTTTATTTTCTTTATTTATGGCAATATTTTCTATATGTACTACAATGGCTGCGTCTGTACTGAACATGTCCAGACTTTTTTCTCTGCATAATAATACAGTATAATGGCTATTTACATGGAATTTACATTGTATGCGGCATTATAAGTAATCTAGAGCTGATTTAAAGTCCATGGGTGGATGTGTGCAGGTTATATGCAAATACAGCGCCATTTTATATAAGGAAGTTGAGCATATGCGGATTTTGGTATCCATGGGGGGTCTGGGAAGCTGCCCCCTGCGGATATCGAGGGACGGCTGTATTTCATTAGTCTGCAGTGCAGCTGGATGCCGACTTTGGGCTTGGCCGCCGTCCTGAAGTGGAGTGCAGAGAAAAGCCCACGGACCTGCTTGGGCCATATGGGGTCTGCTGGAAGCTGCGGAGATGTGAGCGAAAATGGGCCCTGTACAGACCAAGCAGAGAACCAGAAAGTGGCGCCCTGGCTGCAACGGGATGGAGATCCCCCTTTCAGGCTCAGCTGCATGCTGAACACAGCAGACCCAGGAACCTGTGGCGTTCCTGAGCTCAGAAACGCTTAAAAAAGGTTTGCTTAATAATTATGAGAATGAAAATAAAAGTTCTGCTTAGCATCCAGAGGGCATCATTAAACATGCCGTTAAATTTATTCGCTTTTAGCTTGACATTAGTCATAATACCATATTATTACCATCATTACGTCTTGGACCGGACCTTAGCACGGCAGGATAATACTCCTCTGCATTCATGCCCTTGTTTCTCCTATTATAACGTGCTTGTAAATTAAGAATCACAGTTTAAAACTTTTTAAAATGAACAATCAGTCACAAATGCATTGTGTGGCTTCATAAATATGGCTTCCTTCTGAGCTGCTAGGAAAGGATGGCATCAATAGCTCCAGCGGTTAATGGAAAACTGTATAAGTAAAGTAGTTTGGAGTGATGGACCAGCAGTAGTATGGAATAATGTAAAAGTATCGTGGGGCAGGGTAACAGTAGTAGATTGGGGTGAAATAATGTAATAGAATAGTGTGGATGAGGCAGACTGTAGCGGACAGTAAGGTAACAGCAGTGTGGGGAAATTAGTGTGTAATCTGTATTACTGTAACACTAGACTAGTGTGAATTAGTGGGGTATTGTAACTCTAATAGTGTAGAGTGTTGTATCCATCAGTATCCTATTGTTACTCTGCACCTGGGAATCTATAATCATCTTATTCACACCTTTAGAGTCAACAGTTGGGACTGTTCTTCCGCTCATTATCGGTGGATCTATTGTACACTTTTGTTAGCTTTAACTGTGCTCTAGTATTTCTCTTAAAGCGCCTCTCTTAAGTGTGTCTCATTTCACAGCACTTAAGAAACACCTCTCCAGAGGCACGAGGCTGGTAATCTGCTTGGCCTTCAAAAAACTGCACTACACTGGGTTCACGAAGAGGTTTTTTTTTTCTGGCCAGTTCAACTTGTTCTATTAAGAACCAAGCAGAATTTACTGAGGCTTGAAAGTGAATCTGGCCCATTGTGCCTCAAGAGTTTATGACTGTGCTGTTTTTAAATGGAGTTTGTTTATGGGGCAGGGAAGTCACTTATTTTAAGTCTGCTGAAATGCAGTGCATCTTGAAGGGCTGTATCAAATGCATTCTGGTGGTTGTCATTATATATATATATATAGTGGTCCTGTCGGGGTATGAGACACTGCTTTCACAGGACGATGCAAATAAATTTTTAAATAAAGGTCTATGGATGAGCATGCGCTGCCTGTTTCATTACAGGCCTGTTTTGGTGCTGACATCTCTTACTGCTGTTCTTATAACATGCCTGTCTGAAGGTAATCTTTTTTTCCAGAACTGAAGAATGTCTCGCTTTCTATAGAATGACTGCCATGTGCGGGCTGTGGCTTAAAAGACTAACACACTGTGCGTTTCACATGGGAAAAACTCTTTGTGTGCGACGAGAAAAGCCAAAGGTCTCCTATGAAGAGGATGGGAGGGCATTGGCATATCTTCATTGATGACCTTATATGTGGCCACACGCAGGTGTTCTGCCCCGGTCTGCCCTTTCTTTGATGAACAATTGCTCCTTGGCAACACTGAGCAGTGCATTTCCCGTTGGGCCCATTACACTGGGAAAGCCATAACCTCCTTTTTACTAACCATCTCTCTACATAAAAGGGGGTGTTAATGTCCCCCACAGTATCCCATCACCCTGAATCCGCATCGGCCTGATTGTCAAGGAGCTCCTCAAACGTATTTAACAGGCAGTACATCTGTTGCAGGCCTCGCTAACCACGCTGAGACTTTGTTGTCCAGTTACTCTAGTTTCTGCCGCCGGCTTTGGTGTCATTCTGCGTTGTGTTTCAGGTTTTTACATTGATTGGTGGTGTTAGAGAAATGGGCCGTGGGCCTTTTAGTCAGGCTTAATTAATTGGGGATCTGAAGTAAACTTTGTGGCCTTAAATGCTTTAGGAAGGTTATGAACAACCAAACGTGTAATATGTGTTTAAGATGGTAACGCAATAGCATGATTTTCCCTCCATAAAATAGATTTCCCCCTTTTTTAAACAGTACACAGAAAATCAATTTTACAAATTTGTTGAAAAGCTTCAAGGAAATAGTGTTGGCCCACATAACCCTCCAGAACTCTGGTTTTGATTCTTGCAAGCAGAGTTTTTCAGTCAGCAGGCAATTAGCCTTGAGGGAAGCATGGCAGGACTCGGCCAGGGAGCCTGGCGTCTCAGACAGCAGCTGCACGGCGCGGAGTAGCTGTCAGACAGACGCATTTCAGCGGCAGCCTGCTCAGAGGTCACCGCTGCGCGTCGCTGCTATTGATAAATCCTGCGTCCCCTCAGAGCGATAGGAAGCTCTGGAGCATTAGAATGCCTCTGTCAACCATCATCCGTATCCACCCACCACTTTCGGAAGACAGAACGAAACAGTGGCTTTAAATCTTAAAAGTAATTCCAGTGAGGACCCTTTTAAGTGGATATAACTCAATCTCAAATGGCCTGTCAATGTGGTTTTTTTGTGATGCAGATTTAAGCAGGAAACAAATGGAGAACTCATTCATTATAACCTCCATCCAAGTGCTTCAACTAACATCCAACTGTATATGGCTCTTTGAAACCGGAGCAAAGGCAGAGAGAGTCAGCAGCACCCGCCCACCCAGAGCGGAGGTGGGATTCAAACCCCTTACCCTGGAGGTGTGACATCATTATGGAATGACATCATGCAAGCTCAGTCCACAGGACTTGGTTTCAGAAACTCTTGAAGGATGCACTGTTGACTGATTTCTGCTTCGGGAACCTTCTTGTCACAAGTCCAGTCCCAGAAATGCCACACCAGTTTCTGAGAGCATACGGCACCAGGGGAACAGCTCATCCTACACAGACTCCCTGTGGCTTGGCTGTGTGCTGTTGTCTGTATTATGTGTGACGCCATTATTAGTCTTTTGAGGTACATTAGATCCATTTTTGTATAATGAACTTTGGAAGTGAACTGCGATGCGGGGCTCAGTGTAATTCTCCGATGATCAGTCTGCTCCACAGTACGAGCCCAGCAATACTGGGTATAATATTACATTGCAGTAGCACTGTGCTTAATGGACAATAACATTGCAGATCTACTCTGGGCTTTACCAGCTAATGGAATCACCATGGGTAGAACCGAAATACAAGGTGAGCCAACAGTTAGCCCATCAGATCGCCTCGTTTAATTGGAAAACGCTCCTAACGATCTTTGGCTCCACATTGCAGGTAACCTGGAAGTTAGCCTGGTTGGCTTTTAAGGATGCCCGGACACGTAACTATGCAAAACATGTTTCAGTTCACAAATGACTGGTTTTGGTTCCTGCCAGCTGAAAACTTTTGCAAGATTGGATTGGAGCTTTTCTATTGTCCTAGATGCCACACTCGCACAAAGATAATTTGTTTTTTTAGTTGAGCTGCCCCTGGGTTAGATATTTACTGTCTGTCGGCCATCCCATCTACTTCCTTGATCATGGCTTGGTTATTCTCCTGGGCTCATTGCCTTGACAACTTCATCAAACCAAATAGCATGATGTGGTGATAGAGGCAGATGGAATTCTTGGTCCCCGTTTTCCCTCCTCCCAAATACGCACCCTCTTCCTGGATGAGGCAGGGAGATGAATATGCTATAAAAAAAAAGACGACAGCGTTCGAAAAACGATCACGCCTTCGTAAGTGTCGGGGGGGGTGGGGGTGGGTGTGCGTAGGGGAGCGACGGAGGCATTAGCCTGAAAAACGGGCAGCGGGAGAGACAGCCCTGCGATGGCAGATGGAAAAGCAGCAGGTGCCGCGCCGTGATGGGACTTCGCATCCCATCATGCACGTTCCGCAGTGATGCAGCCTGACAGGGAAGGGAATTAATGTGTCGCAGAATGTGCTCGCAGTGCATTAGCCAATTCTCAGTGTCTACACTCTGCTGTTCTGAGCTCTCTTTGTGACTTACGGCCTGTTCGAGTACAATGACGCCTTGCATGGGGGGCAAAAAAGGGGGGTGGGGGCAGCTGTGTGGCAGTTTGGTCCTCCTGTCACTCCGTAGGTCTAGCAGAGGCTAAATGATGCCCCCACCGCCTATCCCCAGGACGGTGTGATTATGTGACTGTCCTAATGCAGATGTTTGGAATATTAGAATAAGCGCAGTAGCCAGAGCCCGCTGGGGGAATTAGCTCCAATGAATTGAATTTTCATAAGAAAATTACCGGTGGTAAACAGACACAGGCGCTGTGCAGCCACTGATAATGTGCACGCACCTGCCAGAGTCTGGGGGGAGGATGGAGGGCCTGCCCCCCCCGCCAGAATGAGCCCAGAGTTCGCTGGGATTTTTTTTTTTTAACCGCACCCAGCTTGGCTCGGACGTTCACATCAGAAACATTGGCAGCCGCTCAACACAAGCCGTTATGAGTGTGAAAGCTTCCCGGCCAGAGAGAGATACCCGGCCGCTCACCCGTATCCTGTTACACACAGGAAGTCTGCAGAGGATGGGGAGCCTGCAGTGCAGTGCTGCTCTCCACGGGCTCAGCGGTGCAGTGCTGCTCTCCACGGGCTCCGCGGTGCAGTGCTGCTCTCCACGGGCTCCGCGGGTCACACACCGGCCTCACACCTCGCCACCTGCCCCGCTTCTGCGTGAGCCTGCAGTTTGCATGTCCACCCTCTGATTCTCTGGCTTTACTTACGCAATCCAAAAACATGCAGGTTAAGGTGAACTGGTGTCACTAAATTACACACATGGCTGAGTGTCTGCCCAGTGACGCATCGGTATCCTGTCCCCTGCCTTTGCCCTGGGCTTACTGAGGGGGTGCCCAGGGTCGCTGTGACCCCGGTTTGGCTATAAGGGGCTATGGGAGATGGAGGGATGCCTTCCCCCACGATGGCCGCCAGAGTGTTTTCCTCAGTTCTCAGTATTTCTTCTTTTCATGGCACATTCCTGAGAAATATGAGGTATTTCTCTCAAGAGCCCACTCTCACCCCTTTTTTCAGATTTCGTGATCTTTGTTTTCTGACAGATCCTTACTACAAGCACTTAACAAACTGATCTCCACTCAGATTGTGCTGATGAGTGGGACCATCTAGATACATTTCCAGTGGTTAAAATGAGCTCCCATGGTAATTATACGCCTTTATCTACAGTGAGTCAGCATATCAGGTGCAGAGCCCTGCATCTGATTTAGGACAGTGATGCAATCAGACACAATTAATATATGTCCATGTTCTGCTGATCCGGGATACTTCAGAGGGCTTTGTCTGTCAGTGCCGTGTTTGTGAAGAAGCGTGTGCCGAGGTTAACGAGCATTCTGTGCCATTTTTGTGAAACATTAAATTGTATTCGTCGAATGTGCCTCAGTCTGCTTTCGAATCATTTTAGAGGTGGAATGAATCACTCAGGAGAAACTGTGAGAGTGGCCTTTGAGTGACGTGCGAAAGAAAAAATTAAAAATCCACAAAAAGTTGGGTCACGGGGTCTAATAACAGATTAAAGCTTTGCATGGTTGGGAACATTTGAAATGATCTTTCATTTAATGAAAATAACTTTGCAAGTCACACATTGGCCTGAATCCACTGCATTCTTAATGTGCCGCTGCCTTTTAATTAATGACAGGCAAAGTTCAAAATATCCATTATCGGTGTTCACCAGTCAGGATGAGGGTTTGCAGCAGCCACAGAGGGAAACAGAGACGGCCTGTACTTACAACCTCTCAGTTTCCACCTGCGCTTGTCACCGCCTGAACGGTACAGACACACGTGTTTTGCCTGCAGGAAGTTCTGCAAGGACGTGTTTGGTTCTGCCCTTCTGAACAAACTAGAGGTGAAGAGCCCAGTGCCTGTAGCTACGTCGAAATAAAGCACGATAAACATTTTATACAATGTGCTAAGAGCCCAGGGAGTTTCTACACATGGCTTTTTCAAATGCAGATGTTTCAAATTTCTTTTTTGAGATCGCAGAGTTTATCCATCTGGGTGTTTCTGATCTAGTCAGTAATGGTGGCCCTCTGCCCGCCCGAGGCTCCTGTTTTGATCAGCACATTTGATTCTGCCACTGGTTCCACTGTAATGCACTGGGTGTATCCCAGGCGTGGCAGCGACGCTCACGCCATCGCCAGCGACTCTCATCCTTTTCATTCACTGGACCTCTGTCCTTTCACTAAAGCCATTTAATCGTCCTTCGTTCCGATTAAAACTCGTTTGACCAAAAACGGAAAAAAAATAAAACACGACAGCTTTGATCGTGGTACGACATACAACAAAAAGGAATTATCGTTGTCAGGATTAAGTCTCATCCATTTTATTAATTAAACTTTCTTGTGCAGTCTTTCCTTATAGAAATGATGAAAATAGCTTACGATTTACTTACTGTGTGCGAGAGGATAAAGTGTCGTCTCGTCAACGTGCAATTTTTATCATGGCAGATAATAGATCCAACATCTAATTAGAGTGTTCAGGAGTGCAAGTTACAATAGACGTTCCCTGGAGATGGATCCCAGAGCCTCGTATCATTTAAAGATAGCCCACGTTTCCTCACATTTTTAATTGAACTCCTACAAAAGTTAATAGCTTTCTCTGAGGCATTCAACCGTTCGGGTAGACAGGAAACGTGCACTGACTTCCTGTCATTATTTTTGAATCATCAGTTAAATTTTTAGAATCATCACATTAAATTATTAGAATTTTATATGTGGTTGTGTGTTTTTTACTCATAAACAGTATATTGCACTTACAGTATAATGGTATGAATATTGAATTCTTTTGCGTATCAGCTGTGGGCTGAAAGTAGGAATCAATGTTAATTTTTTTCTTGGTAATTTAATTGAAAGGGGACAGAGTTGGATGAAAAATGAGTCATCTCAAAGTCAGATTGTTGTGCGTAAAGGTGAATTATGGTTGGCGGTAAGTTAATTTGTCACTGATGACATCCTGTCTGGTGAAGGCATCCGTTACCTTCTCTGAAATGGACATACTGCTTTTACCAACAGGCAGATTTTCAGTGGCTTTGACAAGCATCACTTCAAGGGTTTTTGCATAACATGCATACATGTGATTTATGGATTTTTGGTTGTGTGACTAGCTAATGCAAAATCCCATCATAAGCAGGCAACCATTAAACTCAACGACTGTTTACAGCGGTCTTTATATTTGGAATATTTTAATGGAAAGGTGTGTTTTTTTATCCCCACATGAGACTCACTGATCCAAGTCACTGCAGAGGAGAATGTTCTTTAAAAAGTCAAAGAATCATGTTATCCTATTTTAACTTTTCATTTAGTCTTTAATTGTGTACTGTCAGTGCCTCAGGATCATGCTTTTTAAGGTTAGCAGTGAATCGTACCGCATAATACAGAAACTGAAGATTGTGGGATTTTATCAGCTTTATCTGAGAACAATTTCCAGGAGCGATCAGCATACTCAGTTTATGGAGGAGATGGGGTCCCTGTCAGCTAATGTTCTTCCAGCAGATAACAAGCACGCTTCTTTGGGGAAAATCTCACAGTACCGGCCAAAGTTTTTTTAATTCCACTTTAAACACACTTTGAACTCTCTCTCCAAACTGACCTTCTCTCCCAGGCATGAACTAGGGCCGAACTCAGCCGTGCAGGTCACCGGGGGAACCTGCTCTTACTGTCCGAACTCAGCCGTGCAGGTCACCGGGGGAACCTGCTCTTACTGTCCAAACTCAGCCGTGCAGGTCACCGGGGGAACCTGCTCTTACTGTCCTTCTGGGCTCTGCTGCCACATATTTTGTTCACGGCCGCTGTGTTTGAGAGAATGCTGCTCGTCGATGAGTTCCATCAGTGTTCGGTTCCATCGTCTCTCAGAAGCTGACAGAGAAGCTTGGGCTGCTGAGCTTCACCACCCCTTTGTGCTGCTGGATCCTGGACTTCCAGACCAAGGGACCCCAGACGGTACCCTTGGGTGACCACCTCTCTGGCAGCGCCAGCCTGAGCACTGGCGCCCACCCCAAGGCTGCATGCTCAGCCCATTTCTGGTCACCCTGCAAAGTAGAGCTCCAACAACATCATCAAGATTGCCGACAACACGACAGTAGTGGGTCTAATCTGCCGTGACGGTGACTCAGCATACCGACCGGAGGTCCAGGACAACAATCTGACTCTCACAAGGTGGAGACATGATCGTCAACTTCGGGAAGGTCCAGGTTGTCCACCCCCCATCATACATCGCCGGATAGTGCATATAGCGGAAAAAATGATCATCACCTTTCCCCCCTGCATCAAGGACATTAGCACAGACTGTTTGTCCTGCTACTGTCTGGCAGAAGATACAAGAGCATCTGAGGAGGTTCTGCCAGGTTCAGCAAGAGTTTCTTCCCCGCGGGGTCAGGACATTAAACACCCAGCTGCCCCTCTTAGCTCCCGACCCATTCCTGAGGATAAACAACCCCCCCCCCACCCCCGGCACTTTAACTTATTATTATTTCTCTATTTATTGTCAGACACTGTATTCCACACCGTCATGCTGCTGCTGTACTATGTATTTCTGGCGTATGCATATATACTGTAAAGGACTTAAAGTGCAAGACACAGGTCAGCGCAAAAGCAGGGGGGTTGGACACAAGGGTATGTGTATATATTTCCTCCTGCCTATTTGCACCCCAGGGCAGGGATGAAGCCAGGTGACATTGTGGTGGAGACTTCATTACACACACACACACACACACACCCTTGTGTCTAGCCCTCCTGCTTTTGTGCTGTCCTGTATTTTACACTTTAAGTCCTGTAAAAACCCTCCCTCTGTCACTGCTGTTATATGTTGCTCCGTGGCCCTGGGGGGGCGCTATTTTGTGCTACTTTATACCTCTTTAAGGATGATATGGTAGTAAAGCTCGCTTGACTGTTTTTTTTTCTGAGCCCCTAGGGGTTGTGACTCCTGTCCAAGAGGAAGTGACACGTTTGACACGAGGTGTAGCCAGGCACCTCAGTCCAGTGTTATCGGTTATTTTCCACTCTGTGCCGTAAGCCCCGTGCTGGGGGTCAGCTGCGACTTTTGGTCCCTCTACTCCCTTATTTTATCACAAGTCCTAAATGTCTCTCAGCAATGCCTTTCTAACACCTCATAATTAAGGTCTGTCCTTCATGCAGATTTTCACCCAGGTGCGCCCAACATGCTGCCCTCGAAGAACTGCACGTCTACACTTTATTTATATTTACCAAACCTTCATTCATTAAGGTTCAGAGGTCAGTTGTATAGCCTCGTGCCCGTTGCTTCCGGGATAGGCTCCGGACCCCCCGCGACCCAGTAGGATAAGCGGCTTGGATAATGGATGGATGGATGGATGGGTCAGTTGTGTAGCATCACTGCAGAAAATGGCAGAGTGCTACCAAAATGTCTTTATTGTCATTGTAATAGTAGGAAGTACAATAAGATTTGATCATTCATGTACCATCTTGCTCTCCAATGAGACACAAGGGTTGTGTCCGAATTCAGGAATTCAGCTGGGGTCAAGGCCCTTGCTTAAGGGCTTAATGGTGGTAAGATTACCCCGTGGGCCAAGGGACTAGAACCAGCAACCTTCCGGGGCATACTGCTGTATGTTGCTCATGTGTTTACTGAAAGCAGAGAAATTTTATTCATGCGCCTCACCCTCAGGAAGCGTGGGGCAACCTGTGAAGGATGATTTAAATGTCTGGGGGGGCACACCATTGCAGTAATGAGAGAAGAATGCAACAGACAGTTGTGAAATACTCATTCTGACTTACAAAATAACAGACTCCTTTTACCAACATTATGTTATCTCACATCTTGATGCTAAGTAGGCTTCTGTTGGAGTATGATTAGGAAACCATCAGTTACGGGCATAAAACGTGTGAGGGAAACATGTATGATGGCTTTCATTTAACCTCCTTAGAAACCAGGCAGCTTCCAGAACACATGTCATTGTCATTGAGCTGACAAGTGTGGTCACCAAACACGTCGCCTACAGCCGCCACCTTTGCTTGCACATTGGTCTTTTGTTAGAGAAATCAATATGGCCACATAATGAGTTTCGGCATCAAAGGACTGTGTGAGGGCCTGCGCTGTGAAAATCAACAGTTAATTTGCTCTGCGACATCTGATTGGAGGAGCCTCCAGTTCCCCGCTGACTGTCGTCATGCTAACGGTGACATTTTGCGGTGGCTGCCACCTTGAGTCCGCCTCTCAGCAGATGTGGTCCTGGATTGATGCTGTCACCTTGCGATGGCGCCTCTGAGCTTTGAAGACCGAAGCAGAGCGACAAGAAGATCTGCAGTTTGGGAATTCAAAACAGACGGAGGTGCAAATCTGGGGGGGTGGGGGGGGGCTTCTGCTTAATGTTCTCCGATAAATCAAAGAAGTTAAGTGTGGAATTATACAAGAAGTGAAAAATATATAATGTCCACCGACATCTGCTGTGTTCCAAGTTTGCTCTGGCGCTGGAACCCACATGTGACGTTCTTGCAGTTAGAAATCATACAGCGACCTACCTTAGGGGCCAGCTGACAGATATTAATTAATCACAACCACATACTGAATGTACGCAATGTTCCGCGTCACTGTTTTTTTCCTTTTTTAGTCATCTGTTTAATCTCAGGCCGGAGCGGGTGCTGGACTTCAGGTTACCTGTCTGTTAGCAGCCGATCTCCACCTTTCATGCCAGGTCCACGTTTGTCCCATTCTAATAATGGCATGACTAATGCAATTAGGAACTGACGTAGAGCGAAAAGCAGCATCACGCAAGCCCTTGTTGGATAAGGGTGTTCCGTTGCTGCTTTAATCAGCACCAAATTCTGTGGACATGACCTTGGCTCGCATTGTTTACAGGCGTTTGGCGTTTGGTAAGCACCTGTGACCATGGAAAGCTGGCCATTACGCTTTCGATTTTTTTTTTTTGGCTTAACTTGTTGGAATGGAGGCCAGTATCACTTGGCCACTCACATGCAAACCGCTGCCCGTTTTTCTCCTCACCTGGTCAGTGATGACTCCAAATACTCAGACTGAGAGTGGTGGAGACGGCCTCAGTCAGCAACCCCTATTATTTGTTTGAGACTTTCTTGCTTTGATCTCTTCTGAGCTACTGGGAAAACCCCACTCAGTCACACTGATGACTTTTCCTTAAGAAACTGCTCTTTTATTACAGCATATTCATTACTGCTTGTAGGACATTATTACATTTGCTCAGATACATTTGCATTTTTTCGGTTTTGATTTAATTGTATTATTTTGTGTTTCCTGAAATTATTCTATACCCTACCTGCCCTTTAATGCTACAGATTAATATTTGCTATTGTTTTATTTATTAACGTTTCATATTAATCTTTTTTCACTTCATAGCATATAGATTAGATATATACATAACACTGGTATTGCTATGGTTACAATACTGCAAATTCCCAACTTACTGAATGGCCATGACAAGAAAAAAAATGTGATTTTTGTTTAGATAAATACTGAATGTCCTGAGCTGGGCTTTAAATATCTGCACATTGCATGTTTTTTTTTTTTTAGTAAAAGCAAAGTCTGTTAGTTTTATAACCAAGTTACGAAAAGCGAGGCACAGCTTGCCCTGACTTACAGTGACTTATAGTGCACAGTGACTTACAGTGCACGCCAGGCCCATTTAGTCCTTGTGAGTCGTCCTATGTTTTGCCTGTAGGACATGGCAGCGGACATTTCACAGGAAGCGTGACGTTAACGGCCACAGTCACTCAAAGTGGCTCCTCCAAAGCAGATGACTGGCTGCGTTCCGTGATTAATTCTCATCGTTTGGACTCCGAGGGTCTGTCTCTCTGGCCGTGTGGTGTCCTCATGCAGCTGAAACAGCACAAGACGACAAACAGATGGAGCCGCTCCTCCTTGGATGTTCTGCTGCACTAGAGGCTTTCTGAAATGGGAAGTTTTGGAAATGTGTCACCGTTTGGATGGGTACGGTGGTCACAGCCAATGCGGTGAGAGGAGGGAAGACTCGCTCCTGTACCACAAACTGCTTGCGTGTTGGGTGACCTCTCTTCATACTTGCTAAGTGTTAATCCGCTTCTTTGTGCCAATGACGCCGTTTGAATTTCGTTTGAGAGGGAGCGCGTTTGTGATTGTTGGAATGGCGCAGGCCCAGAAATTGGCGCTTGAAAAACGGAAGATGGAATTGGGCGCCACGGCCGGGAGCTCATGTCGCAGACGTGTGTCCTGCCTGAGATGTTCCAGGCACAGAAGCTCTGCCTGCAAGCCCATCTCTATTCTATCCACCCCCCTCCACGCCAAGGAGGAGATGATGAAACAATGCTCCTAGCAACTGCGAAACAAAAGGAGAATATGACAAAATCATAAACAAAAAACAAAAAACATTGGGTTCTGTGGGCCTCGACTCACTCGACGCCTTTGGCACTGGCTGAAGGCGGAGCCTGCTGATCCAGTACAGAGCAGTAAGTGGCACCGAGGTCCTGGAATTAGGAACTTAACTGGTTTTACGTAGCGCTGTTTGTGGCTGAGCATTTTAACAGGCCATTAACCTCAGTAAGAAAAGAACACATCTCTTATCATTAGCATTAGCCAGAATACCAATTTAAATTTCAGGAACAACTCTCTGCATGCAAATGGTTTGAACCATTAAACTGTTTGCACCTTTACTGTCACAGCAATAAATTTTCATTAGCGTAGCCACAGCCATAGTAAACAGTATGGCTCTGGAATTTATCTTTTTTTCCTCCTTGATGTGAAATAATGACTGGGTTTAATACCGTTCATTCAGAGTTAAAGCCTATAACTTCTTATTAAGATGGTATATTGTAACGGCTTAATTGGTCTGTAGTATTCTTGTCAAAATGTCCTTAGTGCTGACACATCAGTATTGAGGTGATGGTGTCACTTTTGTGCTTGTAAAGCAACAGTATGTTGATGTGCAGTGGAAATTTTATTCCCTCAAATTGCTTCTTAATTAAGTTAACCTTTTGTAGCCTCTCCCAATTAAGAGGCAGTGGATATACAGCTTGCGCTGGCAGGTATGTCTGAGTAGCACATCCAGGAGTCCATCAACCAGCAAGATACTGACATTCAAAGATGCTATGCTTTGGATAAATATATATAAATAAGTAAACAAATCAATAAAATAGGTAATTCTCCATATCTTGGAGTCCGTCCACTGAAATTCAGAGATCTGCGCTTAGGACTAAGTGTGTAGAATCTTAGAAATCTCCTTGTTGTTCCCATACCGCATTCTATTCAAGGATCTGTCACAGGACTGGCTGGTCATCAAATAAAAGCACAAAAAGAGTATTTCACTGACATTTTCTTCATTGAACTGGCGTGGAATGGAGAAAGTCAGAGCCGGCTGGGACATAGAGAGAATGGAGGCAGAAGCGGAGGTGTTAATTTTGAACTCAATATGTCAAGGTTACAAGCCTTGCCTTCTAATGATTCTACAACTGCGAGGGAGGCTGACTGAGGCTCGCCATCAATCTTCAAAGCCGTTCGAATTTTGTCACGAGTTATATGGCATATATATTTTATGGCCTTCTGCTGAAAGAAACCAAATTAGATGAATTTAGGAGTGTACTTCAGCACATTTCTTTAGCTTTGGTACAATGATGAAGTTTTCTCCCCGCCCCGCACGTCTTGTTTCATTGGCGAGGCCTAATGCTAGCAAATTAGCCCCCAGCAAAATCCCGCAATCCGTCCTGCCCTCACCGAGATGGATTATGAGCTTGCTGGTTCCCCGGTTCGTGCCTCCGCTTTTTTTGTTGTTGTTGTGGCACGCTCACCACAGTGGCCACCGTGAACCCGATTCAAACCCCGGATGCACCTGCTAGGACGCAGAGGGGCTGTCAGACAGTTACTGTATAGCTGGGGCAGACTATCCCTTTCTGTTGTAAACCAGTTAGTCCCGCGGTGCACAAAGGAATGAAATTATTAATGCATTAGCGGCTCCTCCATCCAGCCTCGGTCAGGACCGACAAGCATTGAATTGCTACAGTGCCAATCCTATCAAATGTCAAGCCAAACAAGAGCGGTCAACGAACATGGAAGGGCAGTCCAGACTGTATCTATCACCTGTGTGTCATCACACGGCTTGTCTGTGTGAATCTGTGAAAAAAAGGTCACACCATATCTCTTTGGTTGCACATAAATAAATCTGAGCATCTCTCCGGAGCTCATGATCACCCTTGCTCCCTGATCTTTGGCTATGTCTCATGACCGGGTCACTGAGGTCCATCCATCCATTTCCTGTAACCACTTGTCCTATTCAGGGTTGCTGGGGGTCCAGAGCCTCTTATAAAAACAATTTTATTTCACAATCTTTTCCTGCACTTTAGAAAAGAGTGAAATTTTTTTCTTTTAAATTGGAGTGGAATTCATTGCAAAACTCTGTTGACCGAGCAGCTGACAGCATTTCAGTCCATACTCTTCTCTGTAACTGCTTTTAAACTCTTTTCCCTGAGATACACAGATAATTTCCTCCCGTAAGACGGTAATTAAGTTTGTGACGGAGACAGCGCACAGACGCCTGACGAGGGCTAATTCTAACTTCCCGTTTGAAATGAAAGTGCACCTCTGAGCTACAAAGCGCCCCCCCCCCCCAAAACGCTCATCTTTATATGGTTTCTCAGTTTTCCGGAGCCCGCAGATTCAGATGCAGTGCCGGAGCCGAAATGAATTATTGATTGAAGCACAGACCTGAGAGAGGCGAATGAAGCGGTCCCCATGGTGTACTTGTGCTGTTATCTATTAATTCACCGTAAGCCTTCGTTTGTGTACACATAATTATAGCAGGAAAGCTTAACAACCCCGTTTTCTCTGCTTTGCCTGCTATTCCTCAAGGACAGCTTTGGTTACAGTGAAATAGAGATGAGTATGATGGGAGAACTTTTTAATGCACCTCATATCAGTATTCTGTGTTTTAGAATATGGCCTTTTAGATATAAAAAGACATTTTCAGCTTTTTAACAGATTCGGGTTACGATATTTCGACTAGTGAGTAAATGTGAGTGATCCAGATTCATAGTAATCAACTTTGAATTTTGACGTGCCCCCCCCCGGCTAGTAATACTGTATGCAGTATGATAATTTCCACTGTTATCAACCACGCAGTATAGTCTCTGTGGTGATCACCAGAAGTGGAAAGTTCAGGTTCAGAAAGGACAAATCCAGACCAAGACTTTGTTTCAACCAACTAGCTGAGTACTCTGTAACTGTGACTCTTTATACAGTACTCAACTAGTTGGTTGAAACAAAGTCTCAGTCTGGATTTGTCCTTTCTGAACCTGAACTTTTCAAACCTGGTAATTGCAATCATAAACATATCGTCTTTAACAATGTTTTGTACAGTGTTTTTTGTGTTTATGCAAATAAATTTGTATTAATTTATTCTGTGATGAGTAGTTATTTACTTATTTATTTATCATATCATATTTGATGATGGGTTCATTGGAACATAACGTAATGTGCCTACATCGAGGAGCACCTGTACACAGTTGCGAGAAGAAGTCTTCGAATGTATTGCAATGCTTCAATTCCTACACACGTGGCTCTTAAAATGTATAAAATAATCCAACCTCCAAGTGACAGTAATGAATGATGAATCCAAACATCTTATATGTGTAGTATGGACCAGCCAAGATGTAACCAAATGACTGATGGTCTAACCTTGGCTGGTTGCACAATGATAGTATTCATTCCTGAACCCTGTTGTCAGGGTCAGTGCCCATCCGATCCAATCCTATGTGTCTTGTCCCCTTTTGCCCAGCAGAAGTCGCAGGTCATCCTGTTTCCCCCTCTCTGTCTTGTGGTCCTTCATCCTTTAGTGTGTTTCCCTGTCACCTGGGCTGCTATGTAGCTCTGTGGGTTGAGCATGCAGCTCAGAGGCTGTACCCCTCCAGTCATGAGTTCAAGTGCTGTGTAATTATAATTGGTTTTTCCTTAGTGTCTATTATGGTTTATCTTTGTATCCCTGTTTAGGTTCCCTTGCTTGTGCCTTGTTTTCTTTTATTCTGTCTGTACTTATGTTCCTAGTCTTTTCCTAGTGTTGTTAGCCTCTGTAGTTCGTAATGGTCTTGTGATATATTCCACCTATTTCTTGCTGTTCCATGCCTGTGTGATTGGTTAATTTTGTTATGATCCACACTTGCCCCTTGTTAGCCCTTGTTGTCTGTGTTGATTTAAGTGTCTCCCCACACTCCATTCGTTGGTTAGTCATTATACTTGTAACCTGTAGTTTGCATTGTTCTGGAGTGTGTCATTGTTACTCTCTGTCAGTAGCTGCGGTTCTCTCCCAGTATTACTCCATCCCCTAGTGTGTTATTTTGTGGTTTGCCCTTTATGCTCTGTTTCGTTAATAAAGTCCTTAATTTGCTGTGAGCTGTTCCATGGATCGTTACTCTTTTTCCACCCGTGCCATGCACCGCCATAATACCTGGTGTGTAAGTTGCTATATAATACTGTCTTTATTTATTATTATTACTCATATATAGATCAGATCACATTTTAGGACTTATTCATGCAGAAATCCAGATAATTCTAAAAACTTTTTTTCACAAATTTTATTTCTAAAATATAAATATAAATGCATGTGCACATTTCTGCAGATGCAGCATATAAATACTCTGTTAAGTTATTATTTAATGGCCAATTGTACTGACATTAGGTAGTTGGGTCATGGCTGGGGATCCAGACATTATCTAGACTGCCTTATAACATTTCATTGAACATGGAAAACAGGACTGTAAACCAAAATGAAAAGAGACAAACCATAAATTGTCATCAAAATGTTACTAGATAAGAATGTTACTTTTTAAAAAACGATAGATACTGATAAAAGGCAGGCATATACGTGGCAGGTGTTGCCATAAGTTCTATAAAAATCCAGATGATTTTCAACATTGATTTCATTCTCTGCAGAGATTGAAATCAGAACAAAAATATCTCCTGGTGATGTTATGTGGTGAGATTCTTGGAGAACAGTTTGTTCCCTGATAAGAAAGCATGTGCTATCCTGTCCTCTGTGTGATACTAAAAAAATTTTTCTTTATACTAATTGGAAATTTAGTGCCCCATTGCTCACTAATAACAAATCCTATAATTACATTAAAAAATAACACGCGTAATAATATATGTTAAAGATAAGACATTATGGACAAGCATCCTTCATCAGATCTATTAGTTAGTGCTGTCAAATTATTTTCATTGTCTGGTTTGTCCTATTATCTGTTTATCACAGTGTGCTGTGTACATTAGAGTCTGGTTAACTCTGCCTTGTCATATCAATTATGTGTGTTGTTTGCATACTAAATCACTTTGTTCCTAGCTTTGCTGATCTTTTCTGAACCATTAATGTGCAAAACCATAGAAAAGTGGAGGCTATAGGACAGCAATTTCAGCATAATAGTTAGCAGAGCTAACTCTTCTAGTTGGAATGGCTGTTTCTGGATTCCGTCCTGGTGGTTGATGGCTCTTTGCTATGCTGATCTCAGAGTGAACCAGTAGCCACAGCAGTGATGACCAGCTCTGGGGTGGCAAACACAGAGGCACTGTGCTCTTTTCTCAGCCCTGGGCCCAGTTCATAGGTCCTGCACCAGCAGCCACTGGATGAATCACCCTTGCGTCCACTCAATCCAGGTCCACGGGCCAGTCAGGTGGGAAATTCTGTGGTAACATCTCATTCTCACCTAAGCTGTAACGGTGCCACCCTCCTCACCCTACTCATTTCCTCTCTCCAGATGGAAAGCAGTGGAAAGTTGAGGTCAGATGTGTAACTTCCAACTGCTGTAATTGTGTTAGCTCATAATACAGTTTTATGGCCATAATCATTTGGGACTAATCGACAGACTGATTCAGCTTAACCACACAGCAGAAAGACCTTTACGTTTAATAGCATAATTAAACAAGCCTTCTTTTTATCAACTCATTTGCATAATGTGGTACAAGTCAAGTACATGTCAATGCTGCACAATGCAAGGAAGTAATAACATGTATATTATAAATAATAACGTATATTGAATGCTGTAGATAAATACATTAAAAATGGGGTTTGGTTGCTTCATGAAGTTGTTTTATGCACAATCAATGTTATTACTATTTTGTAAATAGGATCCAATGACATCTGATTTATAATGATATATTACAAATATCAGATTACATTTCAGATTATACATTTCAGTATAGGACCTTGAAAATTATGTTTCCTTCTTAATTTAATACATCTGTTATTGGTGTTTTGTCAGTGACTACATTCATTGCTCTCTCTAGAGGTGACTATAGCCCAATCCCAGGGGCTACATCATGAGAGCATCAACCTTCGCCTGGGACTCAGTCCTGTTTGATATTTTCCATGGTCCAGCTTCCTGGTTTTGAATCTGTTTCTTATCTCTCAATTTTCTGGCTCTATTTGGTTCTACCATGTTTATGTGTTTCATTAGCTCTGAGTCTGACTTTCAGTTCATTGTCAGATATCTGGTTTTGCTTACAGCCTTGGGTCTTGCTTGCCAATGGCCTGGTCATGTTTAGTTAATTGCCCTCGTCTTTCTGCATTTCAATTTTTCACTTGCATACCTTGAAGCCAGCTGCCCCTTACCCCATCCTCAATTTGTGAAATACTGATTGAATCCTCTTCTGTCCTTTTGAGATTTACATGTATAGTTGGAACCATCCCTTTAAGCTTTTTTTTAAAAAATCGGTCTACATAACCACACCAATGGCAGAAAACCACTTGTTCATCAACAATCACAACCACCTCATTTTGAAAAGACCAAAGGTTTGATTTTAGGCTCTTGTTACTTCAGAGATTCTTATAAAGTACTTGTGCTGTTGAAGAGAGATGAAGAGATTTCTGCAGCAAATGAACACAGTCATTTTATAAAGCAATTAACTTCTGATGGAAAGTGCACTATCCATTAGGCTGGGCCTGGAAAGACAGAACCTCATTAACTGGTAGCTATTAAATTAATGAGATCTACTTCTGCCAGTCACTCTGGTGGGCAAAAGACTTATTCAGACAGGATCCTGTCTCATTCTGGAGATCCTTCAGCCAGTAGGATTTTCCATTTACACTGATGTGTTGCCCTCAAGAGCAGATTAATGCTTTTAAGGAGGCAGTTTGGTTTAAATGCTGGAAGGGAGTTTGTACTGGAGGGCTGGGCTCATAGTGATATAACAGGTCATATAGAAAATCAAGGCGTACAAAATGTTAAAGGTATGATGCTTCTGTTGAGAAAAACATTTTAAATTTGATGCAGAAAATAAATATTATCCATGCATGAATGCTCACTTGGTAAACATTTTTGAAAATTTCCCCTGAAAGGGCTGTGGTTTAGTCTTAAACTGCATGTCGATGATATACAGTTGGTGAATACATTGAATACTGTACAAAAGATATGAAAAGACCGAGGATCCCAGCAAAGATGTTTACTTTGAAAGGCAGGCAGGACCCCAGACCCAGGCTAAGGCCTGATTTGTGGAAAAGAAGTGAAAACAAATGCTGTTGAAATGAAACAATGTGGGTCTTGTACTGTCACAAATATTTATGCATATACAACATTAAAATTACTAAAATTATTATATCAAATTTTTCTACATTTTTAGCTGATGTTAAGAAGCTGAGGCAAGAAGTTTTGTAGAACATTAAATCCTGCTTGGTTTTGGAAGATTTCAACATGCCGGTGGTTATGAATGTTGGCGTTCCCCGTTATTCAGAGCGTGGGGTCTCGTCGGCATGCACCCACCTCGCGTTTTATTCCGAGCGTGGGGTCTCGTCGGCATGCACCCACCTCGCGTTTTATTCCGAGCGTGGGGTCTCGTCTTCCTGAGCGGAAGCTTTTTTGAGTCACGCTATACTTCAGAGCTTTGCCTCGCCTTCTCGTGACTCACTCAAAATCCTCTGACAAACCCGTGGGAGGTCTAAAAGGGATAAGAAAGCGTCTTGTGTTAAAAATGGGTTTTACTCTAGTAAATAATTCAACAGTTAAATTTCAGCATGTTTTAAATAGAAGCCTTGGAATTTTTGGTATATTCAAAGTTACACCTCAGCATGTTGTCTTCTTTAAGAAATTCACCTTATTACTGATACATCTTAACCATGCTCAGCTTAACTAGGCTGTTAGGTGTAATGTATTGTATGTGTTTTATTTTCATCTTCCATGTGAGTCAGCTTATATTCAGAACACTAGGATATCCTTGTAAAAGAAGTGGACTCTTCCTGATGCAAACTTTGCTCACACTTTGCAGGCTTAAAGCATAATAATTATTTTATGAAACTAAAACATCCACAGCCTAGTATTACACCAAATTAAATGTTAGAGCTACAGGCAAAACATATGTTCATTTGCATATGCAATAGTAATTGAGACTCTTAAAATCTCAAATGCATTTTGGCAATCCTCGCTAATTCCCAGTCCTTCTCATTCTCAGTATATTTTAATGGGATTTTGTAGAAGCGCTTCAGTATTCATCGGTACAAATTTGTTTTCTCTCTTCCAGCTCAGATCTGATATTTGAAAGATAAACTTGTAAACAGTTGGTTTAAAAAGAGTGTGTTCCTGTTTTCCCAGCCAAATGCTGACTTTCCCATGCCCTTAAACACATAGTACTTCATAGACATAGACTTTGTCTTATTATGAAGCCTCCATTGGATAAACGCCACCAATGAGATGGCACTTTTTGGCATTTAATAAGTGTCCATAAAGTCTAAATGTGCATTGCTGCCTATTGAGTCTGCCTCTGAAACGTGACGGGTGTAGAACAAAAATTACATTCAGGGCACGTCACTGCTTTACTTCCTTATACTTTTCCCTTTTCATTCCCAGCCTTTGTGTGCCGTGACCGTCGAGTAAGGCAACAGGATACAGAGGAATCGGTTTTCCCAGCTCCGATCCCCGTGACGCGCCGGGGGAGGCCGGGCAGCCGCACCTCCTCCAGGAAGCAGGGCCGCGGCCGTCCTCGGTTTCAGGGTAGAGTCACCAAGTCCAGCTCGATGATCTGAATTATTTAGGAGCAGTACCTCTGTCTCCAGCCGTCTTTCTTTCAAAGTTTGGGGACAGTGCGGCCGGCGTCCACTGTCTGCCTGCGCAGTAAACAGCCACATATAGTCAGGTCCCTGGGAGCCTTGAAAGTGCTTTGAAAGGTTAGTTTTGTCAGCTATAATGATCACTGGCAGGTGGTACTTCTTTAAAAAAAAAAATCAAATGCAGAGTCCCAGAAGAACAGAATTGTACAAAACATTAAAAAAACAAGGTAGATAAAAATATTAGCAGGAAAACAGGTCTAACTGTGCCTCTCACGGTGTTTAAATGGCGGCTTGTATGTGCTCTGGTGTTGTGTGTATTGTCTGATCCTGTCTATAACTGCCCCCATACACTGAAATTTCCCTTCATGGGATTAATAAGTTTCATCTTATCTCATCTTATCTTTTTATGATTAAAATACCTTTACAATGTATCTTTCTTGTGCATGGTTTTTCAGTGGCATGTGTCTGTATGGGATGCGGGAAAGTGGGGCGAGACGTGGTTCCCGTGAGCAGCCGTGTGAGAGGATGTCTCCCTGCGTGATCACAGCCCACTTGCCCTGAGAACAGGAAATTAATGATTTACCTAAGCCAGGCCTCACCTGGCCCGGCGCTGCTGGAAGCTCAAACCAGCTCCTCTCTCCATCTTGTCACCAGAGCCAAGCATTCGAAAAGAGCCGTGTGTCTCCTACGCCGTCGCTCGCCGCCCTGTGGGCCGACTCGGAGGGACACAGGGAGCGCGCCACAGACGTCACTCGTGCGGCCGTTTTCCATCCTGAGGCCCAGATCTGGAACAGCTATATGCTGGCTTTTTTTTCCATTGCGCAGAGACTCTCGCTGGCACGGCCCTCGTGGGAGGGGCGCAGGCAGTGCCAAGGCCCCACGCCCATGCCCAGACGCCCCCCATCCACTCAAACTGTTTAACCAGCTGACATGAAGGCGGAGCCACGTCCTGGGAAGCCTGCACCGAACGCTGGCGTGCAAGAACTTTAAGATGGCTATAGTTTAGAATATGGATATGAAATATGAATATTACATTTCTGCTGTCTGGATTTTTTTGGAATCGCATAAGAAATCGTATTTATATATGCAGTTATATATATGTCACAAGCCATTTACTAACGTGAATATTAATTGATGCTGGGGAGTCACTGCTGTCCTAATTAATCAACAAAGCAGAGGTCTGGGGCAGCGCAGAGCATGGCACGGTAAAATTGGGGGGATGTCTACTCCGAACGCTGACGGTGCCCTTGTCACACAGCTGACTGTCCCTTCTGTCCCCGGAGAGGGCGGGTCGGCAGGGAGCAAGACCGGGGGCAGCAGAGACGCTCAGGGGTCACGCGGAAAGGCGCTAAACCCCCCATCCCCCCCGCCGGAGCGACTCCAGCAAGGTCGTCGGGGACAGTCGCTCGTCACATCAGAGGAGCAGGGTGGAGGGCAGACGGGAATAGCTCCAATTAAGATCAGCCACCAGATAAAATGGTGCCAGAGTGACTGAACGTCAGCTGACATGGCACAGTGTTGTAATTAATAGCACACTTGTGGGGGGGGGGTGACAGTCGTCATGACAATAGCAACAATAAGCCAGCTGGGCGAGAGCAGCTGTCATGTGATCCATCGAGCTCTCGAGTCTCGCTGCTCGGACCATCGCATGCACTGCAAATCTAAGACACAGATTTTAATTTTATAAATTACCGCCCCCCCCCCCCCCCATTTTGGGGCCGAGGAAACGGGGAGAATTATTTAAAAATTGTCACCAATCAGCCGAAGTACCACCTGTTCACTGCTAATCTGTGGTGCTTCTGTGGTAATAATGATTTCAACATTCCTCCACGTTATGAATAATTAAACTTAGTGGCCTTGCTTCGGCAAAGCACAAGGAAAATAACGTTCCATGATTCCGGAGCTCTGCGGAATGAGAGAGATTGTGCTCTGTCTGTCTACTTTGGCTGAGGAGCAAAGTGTGCATTTAGAGCAGGTACTGATCTGGTGTTCCAGGCAGCTTGGCAATTGAAAATGTCCAACCTCCTACTTGAAAAAGTACTATGGGATGGCTGTGGACGTTGAGGCTCTGACTTTCACATAGAAATGGGTCTGACAGCACGGCAGTCTCCACGTGAGCAATTAAATGGAATGATAAATCTTTAAGTGAAGGCCATAAATAGTGTTTCTCCTGTTGAAATAAGAACACTATAAGTAAAACAAAACCAATTATGTATGTAGACTGATGTCAAAATGAATGACAAATATGACTAATTATATAGCTATGCGGCAGATTTAGCAGTCCGTAGCTATCTGTAGCCGATAGCTTACAGAAATTGAATTACTCTGCACAGACAAGGCTGAATGTCTGATTTTTAGTCATTCGGGTTACCATGCTTATGCTGCTGAACAATCATTTATTTTATTATAAAAATGACGCTCCAGCGGTCAGCCATGTTGGTTCCTTACATTGGGCTCTAGCTCAGAGCTTGGGTTTTTTCAGCTTGGTAATTCTGAGCTCCGCCTGGACTCGAACGCAGCATGCTGCACTGCTATTTCTCTCGACACTGTGACTTTATTGTGGGAATAAATCCTGTTACGTGGTATTACTTACTGCACCGCATATTATTTGTCCCCTCCGCTGGTGTCATATTTCATGCTAAGGGATGGAGAAGGTCTCGGAACCTTCAGACCATCAATGGTCCACATAAAACATTCTCAGCTAGTCCACGACTGAGTCCAGTGATACGTTTTATGTCAATGGGATGCTGTAGTCTTAATGGAGAATGTCAAAGGATATAATTTCTGTGTGGGTATAAAGTGGGGTCAGTCAGTTTATTTCATCCCCTGCAGGATGAATAGAGAGCTTTAGCATGCGCCATTTGCATGAGCTGTGAGCCCCCCCGACCCATTGCCACTGGCGCGGATGACTCAAGCTGTTATTGTGACTGTGTTTGGCTTTGTTTGTGTTTGTGTTAGAGCTTATTAATGCGATTGAGGACAAACTTAATAGGAATCCAAGCAGAGGTGGAAATTTCAGGTCCGGAAAGTACAAATCCAGACCAGGATTTTGTTTCGACCAACCAGTGGAGTACACTGTAAGTGTGACTCTTTATGCTCAACTGGTTGGTTGAAACTAAATCACGGTCTGGATTTGTACTTTCTGGACCTGAAATTTCCACCTCTGAATCCAAGCTATGGGAAAAGGCAACAGGACCTTCCTCTGTCATGGGGAATCTTGAACTTCAGTTATGTTTGAAAATCTCAGCAGCAAAACTGCTTTACCAAGTTAAAAAATCATGCTAATGCTACACAGTTTTAACACAACTTTTAATGCATTGTGAATATTTTCAGTAATGATTTCCAGATGTTTTCAGTAATGACTATATCTTGTTACGTGTCATTAGCAAAACGTCCTCGCCTTTCAAAAGAACAGGAAAGACATCTCCGTTTCTGTACCCGTGACACATTGGATCATCCTGAAATGTTATCACACTCTCTCACCTGTTTTCTGGTCATTTATGATTAATAAAAATCAGTGGCAGTGTCAGGTCTGCCTGCTGTTTCTCAAGTCACCTGTCAAATCATTTGGCTGTAATTGTGTGTTATTGATCGAAATATAAATACATATTTGTTTCTTTTTTCCTGGGAGAAAAGCTGTCTGGCTGGTCTGATCTATCAAATATTCATCCTCATTAAATTTACAAAAGCAAACCATAAATTACATGTTAAAGATCATTTATTGTGCTCCTACTGTGAGAATAGTAATTACTCCTGAATCCCCAAAGAAAGGGGATAGGTTTATCACTTAAGTTACATTGTGATACATACGGCTTTTCTATTCTGCAATATGTCCTGTTTTTACACAGATGTTCCTGAATGCAGGGCATTTATCCATGGATAAAGCGCAAGCGATAATCCAAATTAGAACCCCCCCCGCAGACCACAGGCTGTCTTGAACACGGCTTTACTTACATGGATGCCTGCACAGCAGACCCAGACCCCAGTCCTGCCAGTTTGCCTCAATCACAGCTGGGGTTCAGAGAGCCGCCGCTCTTTCAGATCCGTTGTTGTAAGGCGCTCTGAGCTACACGCCCATGAAGGCCCTTACGGCCGCTCGCTACGTTCTCTCGGCCTGCGAGGAATCCGGCGCCCCTTTACTGCCTGCCCACTCACCCTCAGCTAATCTAAAGAGGCGTGCTACTTCATGTTTACACGCATACCGCAAAAGCAGAAATATCGAGGGGTACTGCATTGAGTTCTTTGGCTCTTTTGACTTCAAAGCAAGGTAACCATATTTGTTTTCGCTTAAAATCGCTCCGAGACCTGCTGTTTGCCGCTATTACAATTACCGTTGTTACTGTGCACGCTCCAGTGTTCTATCAGCGATAAACACAAAGAAATTCAATAAGTCTTTTGATTAAGACAGATAAACGCCCCGAGGTGGCAATGCACTTTACAGTCAATGCTGTTGACAATGCCTGAGAGCCCCGCAAGGGAGTGTCTGTGAAGTGCGAGAAAAACACAACGGCACACTGGTAACAGAAGGCATTCAGGGGATTATTCAGGCGACTTGACGAATATTCTGAGTGTTTCAATTGTTGGAAAGTAGTGTAAATGTGAGGTTTAAATACATTGTGTCCAAATTGAAAAGGTATTGGTAGGATTTTAAAGAAATAGCTTGCAAATGCTCAGCCTTCGTTCCCTTTAGCGCTCCTTTTTTCCTGTTTTTTGTGTCTGCTGGAGCTTATTGGCTCTTCACACAACAGCCGCAGCTCTGCTCATGTAACATCATAACCGCTCTTTCCCCCAGATACTGCTGTCCTCGCCTGATGAAAAATCACAACAATTTCGCGGCTACCAGCCACGTCCGGTGCACCGGCGACACGCGTCTTCCGGGGACACGGTAGCGAGCTCCCTCCGCACGAGGAGCTCGCCGTGTTTGAGGGCTAATGATCTATCTGCTTTCAGGCGATACGAATGCATCCGATTGCCCAGGAAGCCGATGTCCGCCTGTCAGTTTGACAAATACACAAGGATTGGGTCTCCCAGACAGAACATCTTGTCTGACTCGCCGGGGGAATCCGGCCTCTTCCGGATTTCCTCCAGCGGGAGCAGAGGGAATCGGGTACCACCCCCCCAGGCCACAGACACTAATAATAAAGGGGTTGTGTTGAATTAAAAAAAAAAAGCAGGAACAAAACTGACAAGCCTTGGCATCGACGGCATGAGATATCAGTGCTGTGGCTCGTCTCCCACTGCTGGTTTTGCCCTTGACTTCCCTCAAAAGCCGATTTTGTCCGGGTCACCCCTTCAAACCTCTGCAGACACCAAACAAAACTTCCTGCCAAGTCTGCCTTTTTCTAGCGTCTGGTTATGCACAGCTCATTTCACATGAATCCAAAGATATGTTCTTTTGAGAAAGGGCAGTTCACAGTCTACTGAATGGTATTTAAATAAAAGGAATACATGAATAGCTGTACTCTATTCCCCTCTCTCTGTTTTAATCAAGAAGAGATTTTTTTCCCTGCAGTGAATTGATTGTAGCACTCCCCTTTTAATTAAGAACACTTTATTGACCAGGGAGGAGCATGAAAGGATTTTTAAATGAAAAGATTTGGGGAGATGTTACAGGTTATATCAATCCGGAATCGGCGCAGGCTTTCCAAGCACACGGCGCTAATAGGCTACATCTGCCAGACAACGGCAGCCTGCGCCGTCGCAGCATAACATCTCCATGCATCTGGTGGGATTAAGAAAAAAGGAGGGATTTCTCTTTGTCTTCTGACGTAGGCCTGCGGGTGCCGGCGTCATCTGAGGATGCGGCGCACACGCAAGGCAGCCTCGCAGATCTCCCGGTGAGACATGCCTTCCTCTTTCTCCAGGTTTGGCACGTGGTTCTGTATGTCTAGGTAATGGATCACAACATATCAGAAGTCAAACATTTTTGGTCAGGCAGGCAAGCATCCTTGGTGGGGGCGGGGCGGGGTGAACCATCACATGACCTGTACCTTGCAAGAGATGGGACATGGGGTGTCTGCTTCACCACCACGCCGCTTCTGATATATTTTTTTTTTTTTTTTTGAGAGCATCGCCCGGGGCCCCTCCCCCGCCCCTTGTCTGTTATTTGGCTCGCTAATCCCATCTGAATAATAATGTGCCCTGTCTCAGCAATCTATCCTACTTTTTAACATAGTAGCCTAAATGCACCAGGCAGAAGTCCTTCATCATAACATTCCGACGAGTGAATTAGAAAACATAATAATTATTATAATTAAAGTGAATTGAACTAAATTCCATTTGGAAGGCTTTAAAAGTGTGACCTTTTTAACTCGGCACGAGCCCTCCCCGGCGGGCAGATCGACCCCGCAATTAATTAGATTGGTGTGCGGACGTACAGTTCTTTAGACTGGCCTTGGTTAGACATTGAGGCTTTTCTCATGAGGCAAGGTGGACCAGGTGGAAGACTTCCTGGAGTGATTTTCCAGGAGTGTTCACAGCCAGCAGGCTGAAAAGGTGAAGTAATTGAGATTGTGCCAGAGGGGGAAACTTCAGACTCCAGAACAAAGCATTTACCGTTCCTAGTGGAACGTGTCTCTGCAAAGCACTTCTTAATGCAAGCCTTTCTTTGGGAATCCGCCCTTGCTGCGTGTTAGTGGGCGGTTTAAAACTCACGGATTAAGAGCAAAACATATCCGCTTGCAAGACAGGGACTGTATCTGGTGTGGATGGGGTGCCAAACCTAAAAGGTCCTTTATTAAACTAATACTGATCACCGTCATGTTGCCATAGCGTACATTAAAAGAATCCTGCAACGTATTGAGCAGTTTTAAAAACTGGCTGGTCTTTTAGGCCGGCATTTCTGACAGACAGCTCAGATGGTGACTCATCCACTCGTTAAGTCGATTTCTTGATTGTTACCCTTTTTACTGCCGCTGTCTCAGACTTGACTGTAAGGTAATCACTGTAAAAGGAGAAGCAGAGTGTGTCTGCTCAGGGAAACTTGCTAATAAATAACCCACTGCTCAATTAGCTGGTCTGTTTTGGCCACCGTTACGAAGAATCTAAGTACGACGGAAAACCGATACAAAGAAAACTTCCAGTTTTTCTCTCCATCTCCTGGCTTTGAAAACACACAGCATCGACTCACTCAGTCATTCTTTCCTCGTTTCTAATATTTCGCCACCCGACCGCAGCAGGGGGGAACCAGACAGTGATCGAAGCTCCTTGGCAGATGGTATCTTCTGCCGCCTTTTCAAATCCGTCCTGCCAGATACAGGAGGGACGCCCCCGTACCATGCCAGTCCGGCTGGATGAGGCCGAAGCCCCGTCCTCGCCCTAATGCCATTATGTGCTTTTTGGTGGTTCTCATTTAGTCTGAGAGGCCAGCCCCCCCGAGGCCAGGCAGGTGGCGCAGCAAAGGGGCCAGCTGCTCCCCCCACGCTCTGCCATACTGCCAAAAGCACCTGCCGGGAGTCCCAGAGGTGCTCAGAGCTTCAAGGCATTTACAGCTGTAATCTCTGAGTCCTAATTAGACCCAGGTCTCCTACAGGACTCTGGCCTAAAGCACCGGTCAAGCAAAAGGAGATGTTTCACGGTAATAAACCTGTCTTCTGATGTCATGCTTCTCCAAAGGTTCTCATGTTCATTGGAGAGCGTATGTTTGTGCAGCCTGCAGTTTCCACACACAGGGCCGTGACCTCATGCAGATTAGCGAGTATCTGTGGATGTAAACGCTAAGCTATTTGACAGATGTATCTTTTAGTGAAGTGGTTGAAAAGCCCAGAGCCTCTTGAGCCGCCGAACCCGCATCTGGGGCCCAGGTGGGAAAAGGAAGAGCGATGGAAGCGGTGATTAATGGCCCGGCGACCCAGAGCGGCGCTGATGTCATCGCGAAATGTGCGGCAGCCGCACCTGTGAGCGAGCTGACAGAGAGGCCAGGGTTGGTCGTTCAGTGTCACAGGCCCGTGTGGCCGACGGGAAGCCCATGTGAGACGATTAGTCACTGGGCACTGTGGGGAAAAGGGGGGGGTTGGTGTGTGTTTTTTTCCCACATATTTTTCCTTTTCCTTTTTTCTTTAAGGGCTATTTAGGGCTGTTTTCTAAGCTGAAGGTCTGAGGTGATGGACAGGCTCCTATAGGAACGAGCGTAATCCATCCACTGGCCTCGAAGACACGCCAAGGCTGCGCGTCGCTGATGTCACCTGCTGATGTCATCCGCCGACATCACCTAGCGACGCGCCCCCATCTCCTCGGATTGCGTACCGGGCGGCTCGTCATCATCAGATTTCCCGTTTGCCTCCAGAGATTTACCCCCGGCCTCAAGTAGGAGGGATGAACTCGAGGGAAGAAATGAACAGAGAAAGAACAGCTGTCAAAGCAACCCTCGTGAAATATTTATACTGAGTATAAATGGAAGCTTTTTAATGTTATATATGTTTAAGGTGGTATATGTCTAAAGCAGGAAAGGTTTAAAGTGCTGTATGTTTAATGTGGTATACATTCACAGCCGTACATCTTACCAATGTCATTCCCTCTAAAGTCGCTGTCTCTCGTGGCTATTGCCACAATGACACAAGGTAAGTGACCGGAGACGTCAGTTACACCCACACAGACGCATGTGCGTAAATGTATCAGCAGTGGGGGCAAGGGCCGCCATTTTGTCGGAAAAAAACCTGAGCACACTTCAGTCTTTCATCAATTAAATGGCTCCGATTTATCACCGGTGTTTAATGTGCGGCTGAACGGGACCGATTTTGTGGACCAGAGAATGTCTGAGACTTTTCTTGATAGGTTGGAGGTTCAAAGGTATAAAATTTATTATTACTTTCATCTGTTGAGCTTTTTCAGTGATTGAAATAATGAAAATGATATGGATCTTTGAATGCAATACTTCCTCTATCATTCTATTTTTTAATCCAGTAACCAGTCAGACCTCCTGGATTCTTCTAGAACAGGGTTCTTCAAATCTGGATTTCGATTCCAAATCCAGGCCTTCTTTTCAGTTCTCCCAGAGAATTATTAGTTTAATAATTACTGATTCTGATTGGTCAGAGGCTTCACACCTGACTGACAGGTAAAGGAAGGCTGGAAAACCAGCAGGGCTTGGACCTCGAGGACTGTGATTTGAATAACCCTGTTCTAGAACTTCACTGACCTCATAGCTGTTCTCTTTGCCAGTCCCGTCTAACGGAGTGTGATAATATACCTCTATATCACAGTAAAACAAAATAAAATAATCCCCCGCCTTTGGTTGACCTTTGATTTCATATTATTTTTTTGCCAGATTGAGGTACTTCCAGAAGCTGTTCTTCTCCGGTCCGACGTGGGTGAGTCACATTATAACGGCCGTCCTGCGCCGGGTATCATGGGTAGAGAGCGTACGGGGGTCACAGACAGGCCACGTTTTAGCGGAATCCGGCAGCAACGCATGAGAACATGGCCGACGCATTTCAGGAAATGATGAGCGACCCCCCTGCCCCCGCCAGAGCGCTCCCTCCCACGCTGCGACATCCGCGGCCGTTTCTCACTTCATTTCAGCCGTGTCCAAATAATGGGATGAGAGGGGAGAGTGGATGCCAGGTCGGGGGCCGCCAGCCTTCGGGCCCAGGACCGGCCAGCTGGGTCTTCCTCTCACCTCTTTATTCATTTGCATGCTCTGTAAATGTTTTCTTTTCCCCTAAAATTCTGCACCTTCCGCAGGTTCTGGCTCTTCTTCACGTGTGCTGTCGTTCTCCCTGCATGTCTGCCGTCCGCCTGTTGCGGGGCAGGCCTTCTGTGCACATCTGCCTGTTGGGGGGGCGGGGCTTCTGTGTGCGTCCGCCTTTTGGGGGGTGGAGCTTCTGCACATTGCTTTTCAGGTTTCACATCTAATTAATGGCCTAATTAAGGGGAGACTCCAGAGCCCGAGGTAATGCGATGGCCGCCCGCAGGAGCATGTCACCGGTCGGGGTTGAGATAACGGGGTCCGGTGGCTCATTGCGCGACCACGCCTGATAAAGCTGTGCAGGAATTAGCAGGACTCAGCCATGCTGGTCCCACTCATTCATCAATGTGGCATTTCTCAATTTATGCTGGATGTTTCATTCTGCTCTGCGGCATTTTAGCAGGACCTGATGGAAAATAATAAATATGACAGGCTGGGTTTCTCTGCCCACCTGTTTTTTTTTAATTACATCATGCAGCTCCCTCTGCCCCCCCCAGTTAACGCGCTGGTGACAGCAGAACATGAACGGCCCCGTCAGTCGACAGGTGATAAGCCCCCCCCCCACCCCTCGCTGTGACACACAGTCCCTCTCTGACAATCACGCAGTAACGACGGCTCCCCCTCACACAGATATGAATACGGAGAGGGGCTGTGATCGGGGGACCAGCGCATTTATGCAGCCTCTGAGTGTTTACCGGTGTCTTATCTCCAAGTGCAACAGCAGGCCGGGCACTGCTCACTCTGCCCCGACAGCTCCTCATCTTTACTGCACACTGAGGGGAATCAGGGGGGGCTGTTTAGTCAGCGTCAGCAAATCCAGGCAGCGGGGGGGGTCTGTTGCTAACCAGGGAAGGATTTACCCTCATTATAAATCAAGGGCACGGCTTGGAAAAAGATGTAAACAAGGGCCTGTATTTTTTTTGTGCTATGCTGCATTATTTAATATGGATATGGGAGAGGGCTGTACTTTCAGTTTACCCTGAATAGCCTTTTCTGGAGAAGCTTAGAAATTAATTGGGATAACATCTGGCTGTTACTGAATGAGTAATTAGCATCCTAATTAAGCGCATCAGAATTATTGACCTTTTGACCAAACTAAGCGTTTTACTAAAGATGTGCTATACTGAATTCTGGCTTCTGGAAACTCTCTTGTCTGGTTTTCCGTGTAGCTTTTGCGTGGAACCGCTTTGTTGCCATTATTCCTGTAATCCGATAAAAATGTGTGATGCCATTTTGGCTAAGAGAGCGTCAAGCCAGCAAGCACGCACTTTCAGTTCCCCCGTCGTTATGGAAATGTTTGCCAATTATTAAAGTAGCACACGGAAAATTAAGTATGCCTTGTTTAGCATCCTGCATGAAGATTAATTGGGGCACGATATTTAAGGAAATGTCTCCAAAATTGTATATTTTTATAAAATAATAAACCTGGATTTGCTTTAACAAGGCTAAATAAATACTACTGCGGCCTTGATAATGGGCTGACCCAGAACCAAGAACACTACGACCCAAAAACAGGACTCCAGCACCAGAGCTTCGGTGAACAAAAACCCTTGTGACAGGACACTAGTCAGACCTTAACTGAGACTGAGCCCCACTTAAAGCTGTGTTCCATTTGACCCTGGAAGTCATAATTTACAAGTCCCTGGTAATTGCAGTTGAAACACCCCTTGAAGTCAGAATTACGACTCAGAAAGTTGGAGGAACCTCTGCATCCCAGACCTCAGAATTCAAGGTGGCTGCACGCTTTATCAACAGAAGTGAAAGTTATAGTTGTATACTGTTTATTAGCACTTATGTCTTATTTGTGTGTCATTAAATCGGTTGTACACACAGTGCTGTCCAACCGCTATCTGTGGACATGTTGTTACGTGTCTGTATGGGTAAAATACCGCATAGTGCATTGTTACCAACTGATATTGCAAACAATGAATCTGGGGCCTGTTTCAGAAACCAGGATTACTTGCTTAGCTGGATAACTTGTCAGATTTAAGGTAATCTGGGCAAAATGTAAGTGAATGAAGATAAAGGCCATTTAAACTGGAGTATCTTATATACGACAAGTTGTCCGGCTAAACAAGAAATTCTGCTGTTTGAAACAGGTCTCTGATATTGCTAACTGGCCATTCCTTCTAAGTTGTTGTACTGGAATGCAGTTAACTCGGGTGTGACATCATACCCAACTCTGACATACAACTTTCAGAAATTGTCGGAGGTGGAAAGTTCAGGTCCAGAAAGTACAAATCCAGACCAAGGTTTTGTTTCAACCAACCAACTCTGTGACTGTGACTCTTTATACTTTCCACATCGACTCTTTTAACTTGTTTTTTGAAGCAAAACCTTGATCTGGACTTGTACGTTTTGGACCTGAACTTTTCACCTCTAGAAATTGTTACTGACAACAACCATGCTGAGGGCAGCTGGGCTGCTGACCCTGGGTCTCCCGGCTGCTGACCCTGGGTCTCCCGGCTGCTGACCCTGGGTCTCCCGGCTGCTGACCCTGGGACTCTCGTCGGCTCACCCAGAATTCAGCCATCCTTTTCACCCTTCAGTGGGACCTTTATGGCACAGCATGCACCTTTTCACATAGAGGCCGTGGGAAGTATTGTGTGCATCTTGTCTGAGTGGAAGAACGCCGCAGACTTCGTTCCCATTCTCTCCGCATGCTAAATGGCGGCATAGGTGAGGCGGGCGGGGCTATAATTATACCAAGGGTCCTCACTGCCGCTGGAACGCCAAACCTCCACCACGAGCGAGACTTCCTACAGTGTAAACGCTTTATTCTGCGCCTGAGTACAGCTCAGAGCACTGTGATTGTCCCCCCATCTGAGGGAAGCCCCGATAAAGGTGTCAGAGAGGGTGACAGACAGACAAGATGGCTGTTCAGAGACGGCTACTCACTGGCATCTCATGTAAGACAGCATTCCCGTAGGATGTTATTCTATCTAGTTATTTATTCCTTTATATCTAAATGGCGGAGGCTGAGTGAACAAGTTCTGAGCAGCAAGCAGTAAATCACACCTCCGCATGGACAGCTAGTCAGCCTGGCAGGGCGTCCTCTAGACAGAGAGGCTAGCGTGAACCCGCCGTGGCCCAGAGCGGGTAATGGAGCCGTCTGGCAGCGATGCGGCAGCCCGCCTGCCCCTCCTGCTCAGCCAGCCCCCGCTTTTGCCGTGTCCCTTGCCTTCACACTGAGTGCACAAGGTGTACAGCTCATATGGGTTCCAGAGTTTCCCTCGTCCTCAGTCTGACTCTACACACTCAGGTTTAAAGATGCAGATTTAAAGTCAGACAGGGTTACTGTGGCCTAGAATCCACATGAAGGCCTGTGTGTATCTGTGAGTGCATGTGAGTACGTTCCTGTGCACCTGTGTGTATCTGTGAGTGCTTGTGAGTACATTCTTGTGTACCTTTGTGTATCTGTGAGTGTTTGTGAGTACATTCTTGTGTACCTGTGTGTATCTGTGAGTGCGTGTGCGTACGTTCCTGTGTACCTGTGTGTATCTGTGAGTGTTTGTGAGTACATTTTTGTGTACCTGTGTGTATCTGTGAGTGTGTGTGAGTATGTTCCTGTGTACCTGTGTGTATCTGAGTGTTTGTGAGTACATTCTTGTGTACCTGTGTGTATCTGTGAGTGCATGGGGGTACGTTCCTGTGTACCTGTGAGTGTTTGTGAGTACATTCTTGGGTACCTGTGTGTATCTGTCAGTGCGTGTGAGTACGTTCCTGTGTACCTGTCTGTATCTGTGAGTGTTTGTGAGTACATTCTTGTGTACCTGTGTGTATCTATGAGTGCGTGCGAGTACGTTCATGTGTACCTGTGTGTATCTGAGTGTTTGTGAGTACATTCTTGTGTACCTGTGTGTATCTGTGAGTGCATGGGGGTACGTTCCTGTGTACCTGTGAGTGTTTGTGAGTACATTCTTGGGTACCTGTGTGTATCTGTCAGTGCGTGTGAGTACGTTCCTGTGTACCTGTCTGTATCTGTGAGTGTTTGTGAGTACATTCTTGTGTACCTGTGTGTATCTATGAGTGCGTGCGAGTACGTTCATGTGTACCTGTGTGTATCTGTGAGTACTTGTGAGTACATTCTTGTGTACCCGAGTGTACCTGTGAGTGCGTGTGATTACATTCCTGTGTACCTGTGTGTGCATGTAAGTCTGTCTTTAGGGCTAATAAACAGACGTTTACTCCAGTCGCCGGTAGGTATTTGTATTGGGAACAAAAGAAAGATGGAGGAAACGTTGCCAAGTAGAACTGAACCGGCTCAGTGCAAAGAGAGGGAGTTGAGCAGAACTGTTAGATCCATTTCCTTGACTGGAAGGTGTGTTAGATGACAGATGAACACTGAGTTAAAGAGGACTTTGAGCTCTGAGCTGCAGCACGTACCGTCTTCCTGGATATCCTATCCAGACCAGAACACATCACCAATGTCTGGTTGACCCCAAGTTGTCTTCATTAACTCAGAAACGAGAGCCCTGGTCTCCGCTAAACCTACTATCCTGTGTGTTTATCGACCGTATGCTGTCACAGTTGGTGCTGTTGGTTATGATGTAATAAATGATTCCAGGCGTCCTCTCTAAGACAATTCGTGTGAGAAGCTGTCATGTTTCTTGGCAAGGTGGGTTTTTGTTGAGCTTGTTTTTTATTTGTTTTATAATTGAGCTTTGATAAATGGCTTGTTTTGCAATGCTAATTCAGTGAACACGGATGTGTGTCAGACTGATTATGCTGAGATGGCTGCTTGCTGTCTTGAAGGCATGTTAAGAAGTTTGTTTTTTTTTTTTGCTTTGAGCAACAGAAGACTTGTTAAATTATTAACATTTTACTATACTTGTTTTTTTTATTCAAGAACTAGTTTGTATCAATGCCACACTAAGTACTGAATTCTTTAATGCTTTGTATTTTACAGAACTATTACATTTTATTACTATTCATGATGGAGACGTGATTTTTAGAGATTAAATGACTGTCAGGCTCTTTGAAAATGGTATTAATATCACCACTGGAGCTGTTCTCCATAGTGAAGAGCCATTTGTGGGTCTCATTTTCCATGAGGGTAATTTCCATAGCTCCCGCTGTGACAATGCTAGTATTTCAGCCCAGGACTTAGTACAAGGGAAATGAAATCTTAGAGCATAATTATTATGGTGAGATGGCACTTGTTGCTAACAGGACAGAATTGCCTCTTACAGTGTGGTTATTGAAATGGATTTTGGCCAGATGGGGGGGTGAAATCTGACCTTCTTGCTTAGAATGACCAGTACGAGGTAGATTAGTGTGGGATAACCAAGGATGCAAAATGGAGAGATGTGGGCCAGTGCAGACCAGAGCAGACCAGAGCATACTTTATCAGGAGCATTCCTAATTTTTCTCCTGTCTCCGGCCTGCATTCCCGCTGAATCTCTGCAGAATGGATGGGAGATCACTGGACCATGTCTCAGCAGAAGCAGCACCCTACCAAATAAGCACCGAATATCACCAACATTGGGACCATTCCCTCACACCCAACACCCTTCCGTACCTGCGGGCTGCCTGAACAGCAGGCAACCGTGACTTTAGTTCTGTAAAACTTCAGTGTCAGTGTCAGACTCGGCTTCATGCAACTCAAGCTTTATGAACTTTAAGAACTGCCTTTCTGCCCTGCGACTGTAATAAAAAATCACTTGCTGTGCTCCTTTTTTCCGAGCCAGTGGCTGCTGCTTCATCATATTGTCGGTTAAGATCATTTTCATATTGCAAAGAGCTCGTGGGCTCTGGTTAATGCCATGCACAGCCTGTACCTGCTTTACAGCTGTGGCACTGAGGAGAACAACCAATTCTGCCTCCCAATTCTGCAGTGAGTATCTGCAGTGTTATTAAAAAGAGGCACTGTGTATTTATGCATATTATCTATCTATCTATCTATCTATCTATCTATCTATCTATCTATCTATCTATCTATCTATCTATCTATCCATCTGAATGTCTTAGTGTTAATTAATTTGCTTGCTTGTTCATTTATGGGGCTTTTTTTCCAACCTAAAATATAGGTTGGATTCATACTTCGTCGGTTATGATCAATGTCTTTAATGCAGTAACATTTGTAAAATAAGCTCCATCTATCTATACTGTAAATGCATTTTTGTAGCGATTTATACAGTATGGGGTTGCAGGAAGCCTGGAGCCCGTTCAGGAAAGCAGCGCTGTGGTCATACTCACCCATGCACTATGGGTGATTTTTTTTTTTTAGACCACAAATTCGCCTAAAACAGACCCATTTAAAAAAAAATGATTTGTGAATGAATCCATTACCACTAACAATTGCATTTGTCTTGCCCATGACTCCTCGTGGCCAAACACGTTTGAATATGTTAATCAGTAGCTCAATATTGCCAGGAAATGTACATCTCCATTACATTCTTCGCTCGCAGGTCCACACGATATCAGAGGCGTCAGGCGATTCATGTAAACTGGGACGTAGCCGTTGCATCACGCTACGGAAGGCTGCATTCGCTGCTCTCCCTCAGTGTTGTGCTCCCCGTAAAAGGGGCATCAGGATGAGCACTGAGTCTTACTGCGGGCAGGTGCCAAACCCAATAACCTCGGTAACTGCGGCCTGTGAGTCAAAAGGCCCCAGCAGTAGTAATGACCCTCACTACGTATCTCATCACCTGCCAGACTTACGTCTTACTCACCTGTTTCATCACACTGTTATTCTCAGTAGCACAGCTCAGTAGCTGCTCCAATCTGAACACATTATCTACCTGCAGTGGTGCCATTAAGGCATATATGCATTATGTCTTGTTTCACAGTCTCCACGGAGTTGTCCTCCTGCACACACCCCCCTCCCCCATTTCCCAGTTTGATTCAGGTGTCATTTAGGAGTACATCTATGTCTGGATGTGGGGTGGCAGAGCCTGGGGTGCCCTGAATTGCACTGCGTGTCACATCAGCCCCTAACGACAGGCTAATCCCAGTGACTGGCCCAGGCACGTCCTGAGATCTGTTACGTACCAGCTTCATAGACGTCAAGTTCTGCCATTTTGAATCAAGTGATCAATACTTGTATTCAGAGTGTCTTGGTTCCAGACCAGGTATAGCATGACAAATCTGCCCATCAAATGGATTAAAATATTGACCCTGGGCCTACTGGAGCTAGATGAGATTATCCCTGAAGACCGACTACAATTACAGGCAGACTGTGATTTTTGTTTCATTTGTTTAATTTGGATATCACACCTTTGAATGTCTTGCAGATAATCAGTCATTGTGAATTTTAGTTAACGCATGTCTAGAACAGGAGATGAAATCAAATTTAATGCTCGTCTAACTTTAACAAAATGTGGAATCCTACAAGGCTCATGTCGAATGAGAATGATTTCAGCCATTAATCAGCCGGACAGTCCTTCCCGACTGGATATTACATTAAACACATTAAACACTACTGTACTTTTTTGGCATGTTTCCATGGTACCGAGCAGTGTCCCACCTGACCAGATTTCATTATGATTCTGTTCATTGTTGATCATGAAATAACTGAGTTGAACTCCTCTTAGCAGATTGAATAGTTAACCATAGTATTTTTTATCCTAAAATATTGTATATAGTGTTTCAAGAAATAAGCTTTTATTTAGTAGCAGTGTGCAGATAAAAACATTAATTAAAGTATCCATTAGAAAGTATTAAATCTTTATATTACCTTGAAATTGCTGCAATAACTTAACATAATATGTATCCCTGGCATTAGCTGGGAAAATCATCATTTGTAATGATTCTCGTGAAAATGGGGGGTGTCATTTTTCATAAGTCTTCAGATTTAACCTCATTACTAAAGCATTAATGTACATGAATCTGTTAATCTGTCTATGGATAATGTATAACCTCTGTTAATGGACATCTGTTTGACGGTTGGCCTAGATGGGGCCTCGTCCTTTCTGGGAGTTGCTGTTCTGCTCGCCATTGCACAGGAACAGCTGAGAGGTTAATGCGCCGAGAATGAACACTGTCGGGGGGGGGGGGGCGCCCGTCACTCGCCCGCTAACGGGCTGCAAGAGGCTGGCCCACCTGACCTGCGGCCTTTCCTGTGACGGCCCGTGAATACGAGCGGCGCTTCGCAGGTACGGTTCCCTGACAGGGAATTACTGCCAAGCAGCTGTCCGCAGCTCAGCAGTCAGCTCAAACGTCATGGATCGGGGACGGGGCCACCTGCTCAGCTCACGCCCTGATGCGTAAATATGGCTCTGGATTGATGCTATCTGAGTGTCTGCGTCATATTTTCAGCAAATGAACAATTGCTACAATTAGTACTGCTGATCATTAGTCAGACATGTATCAGCAAATGCTGGTATTGATGATTTCTACTTGCAATGCATTTCTGAGCTACAGGCATTGATGGTTTTGGGTTATGATCTTTTTCTGGAATACAGGTACTGGTCATTTCTACCTGTGATGTGTTTCTGGAATACAGGTACTGGTCATTTCTACCTGAGATATTTTTCTATAATACAGGTACTGGTCATTTCTACCTGTGATGTGTTTCTGGGTACTGGTAATTTCTAACTTTGATGTGTTTCTGAAATACTGGTACTGGTTATTTCTACCTGTGATATTTTTCTGTAATACAGGTACTAGTCATTTCTACCTGTGATGTGTTTCTGACCGCTGTCTTGGCTTATTCTTTAAAATAGAATAACAGGTGTTGAGCTTCTGGCATTTTTCTGTTATCACTTTGACTTGCAATGCCAATTTTGAGTATAAAAATAACAACTAGCCTTGGACAATTCCTTTGCTTGGGTAATTTTAGTTTCATCCCTGTCTACACAACTGAAGCAGATACTCTTCCGTGCAGGATCATGGTGATCTGGAGGGAAAATGTAACCTGGACAGTTCAGTGCACGTCCTCCACACACACAGTGTCACATCACCATTTACCGGAAGATTGTGTGCAGTGTAACGTGAGGAGTACATGCCGGCTACACGCAGACACAGCTGGGGCGAATCTGCAACCCAGCAACCCTGGATCTGTGGAGACCCAGTGAGGCACCTGCAGCCAGGAATAATCACCTCGTAAACCTTGCTTGGGTTAGCTAGCCGACGCACCTGGATCAGTATGGATTTACACATTCCTGCCTTGCTAATGTCCTTTCATCATTTCCTCATCTAGGTCTTGTAAAACTAAGAATCACCATCATGCCTGGTGTGGAAGCTGCTCCTTCCTGGAAGTCTGCCCTCATTTAGTACCACAGCTGCTTCTAACATTCACTGCGAGCTACTCACCTCTTTCCCGCTGCCCATCCGGGGATGTGACAGCTTCCAGGAATCTGGGGGCTTCTTCCCGTTTGCACTGCAGGACCAAAAGCCACATAAACACTACAAATTCGACCCTATTAGACACTCTCTCTGACTGAGTCAACACTGTGCTGCTGGTTTAATTCCAGTCCAGCACACTGGTTTTAAAGGTAAACACTAAAATATTTCCAGAAGAATGCTCAGAGTATTTGGCTGCTAACCACAGCCGCATATAATGAGTAATTAAAGAACTGCTCCCGCGTTCGGTTTAGCGTTTCTAATATGGTTATTATAGGCACTTCAGTCACGGTGCCACACTGCTGCTTAGCGAGTTAGGAATGGCGTGAGCTCGGTCACAGCCCACAAGAGCCGCCACCCGATGGATTTATGGAAGCTTTGCAGGCCTCGGTGCCTCACAAAAGGATAGGGGGTGTCGTTCTGGGTGGCATTTGTTGACCCCCCTCTGTCAGCGAGGAAGATGAAAAACTCCAGATAAATGTCACACCCTCCCAACTAGAAAAAGGCTACATGACACCCATTCTATTACGGAGACTCCCTCCACCGGAGTCTCACATCCGCTAGTTAATGTCACTGCCTACAGGTTTAATCTGATACTTGATGCGGGACGGACACCAGGGTCAATGTGACTTCTGCCAGTCTGCCATCATCCATCAAACCCCCCACCACTACTCAGAAAGCGTGCTTTTGACATCGCCCCCGCACCCCTTAGTCATTTCCCTAATGAGGCCTCTGGAAGAATGACTGCAGGTAGGCTCTGCTCTAATTCATTGTTTCTCAATCGGGTCCGTTTTTTGCAAAAACATTGACCGTCTGGGGTCCCTCCCAGCTCCCTGCCAGACAGTCCACATTTTTGAAGTTGGGAGGGAGCAAAAATGTGGACCGCTGGGGGTCCCCAAGGACCGGATTGAGAAACGCTCCTTTAATTAATTTTTGAGACAAGGTGAGACAGATTTCCAGCCCAGCTTGGCTCCTATTTGCTGCTCCCTCTTCAGATCATTTGGGGTTTGGAAAGGGCCGGTCTAATATATGGTGATGCCTGAGATGATTTGACCAAAGATGGGTGTGAATCTGTTTGACCGCTTTCGGCAAATTACGAGGAGAAGCCGAGATGCCGAAAATTCTGCAGCTGGGTGGCGTTTAATTTCCCTGCTTATCTTCTGACGGCTGAGGCCGCAGTGACTCGGGTGAGATGGGGGGGCGGGAACCCGAGGTCTCAGGAAGGAAAAGCAACCAAGGAATTAGGCGGTAGCAAGGCGTGGCCCGCGGGGTGCAGCTGGACCGTGGGGGTGCTGGCAACACTGGAAGCCTATGGCTCACATGGATCTCCCAGTACACTGGGACCAGAGGCTTAGCACTTAGCTAAGTTGCAATTCCAGTTGCGGTGCCCATTATGTCAGGCGAGCTGTATTAATGCTGGACACGCGATTTTGATTCGGATTGCTGCCTGGGCCAAGGTTACGAAAACGTCGGGCCACGCCTCTTTGTCTCGTCCTGAGGGGGGGGCCCTGAGCGCCGGTTCATTAGACTGGGGGTCCATGCCTTTCCTTTTTTGCTCACATCAAAGTGCTCCATTACGGCTCAATTAGCAGCTGTCTTGTGGAATTCTGTATAGGCGGAATGTATTGGCATGTGGCATATGGGTAGATATCCACACTGGGAATTGGCAGGAGAGGAGGAATCCACTGACACAGAAAAAGGTCAACTAGAAGTAGATGACAGATTAGCCTCATAATTATAAGTCAGCTCCAGTTACAGTGCAGGCCTATTTTTCAGTCAACAAAGCCCGTAATTGAGGACACAAATCAAAACGCATTGATACGTCCTACCGCCTCTGACGCACGGGCTCGTTACTGACCACTGCGCCGTAAAAACGGGGGTCTGAACACCCTGACGCCGACAGCAACCGTGCTGCTACAGCACCAGCTGGTGTTTGGAAACACCGGATGAAAAATTTGAGGGGGAAAAAAAAAAAAAATCATTTTTAATATTTCCTGGCAAACATGTACACTGTATTACATAAACCAGAAAAACAAATCTACTGAGAAAAAAATAAGCTTTCTCACACTGCCTATATTTCCCATTGTTTCAGGGCGCCTTTCTTAAACCAAACACCTGCTGTTTCCAAACACCGCTCACACCAGACGTGCGGCTCCCTCTTAACGCCACGGTAGCGGAGCCTCTGCTAGACCCTGTCCTCTCAGCATGCTGGGTGAGCAGGAACCAGCACAGGGAAGGTGGAGGGCTGCCAGAGAGTCTGACAAACCCCCCAGCCGTGCTGGATGCATCCCCTGGAGACACTTACCCAGCAACCCACCCCCGCCACCCCCTTCAGAGGCCCAAGATGGGGGTGAGAATCAATTTTTACCACTAGAGCTGCCTTGGACAGGCCTGTGGGGGGGTGACAGTGACCCAATCATCAGACACACCCACATTCAGAACAGAAATAGCATTTTGAATAGAAGACGGAGTGAACTCTGTCACATTAAAGGATTGATGGAACGCTGCGTACCTCTAGCCCTGCTCCTCAGCTCTTTATCGCTCCACCATGACAGATAGAGCCCCTGGCGGAGTTTGCGACTGGAATGTGAGTGGAAGACAGTTATTCTTTCAGCAAAGGTGAAGGATGATGTTTATTGTTATGATGCCATTACTGATCATAGACATCACTACCTTCAGTTTTTCCACCAGATGTTAATTATTTCAGCGAATCAGAGCACAGTAATTAAAAAGATGACCTCTTTAAAAAAATCACAGCTACAGTATATAATATTATGGCTTAATACTTTATAATGGAATTCCGTTGAGAAACCATCTATGAAGTGAATTTAAAAAAAAAAAACGTACAACAACTCTTGGGCGGAATTAATAAAGGCAACATTAATTAACTTTGCAAAGCAAATGCATCCCACGACTTGCAGGCAGGCGGCTCTGTGCCACAGAGCACTGCTTATGTGAATCTGGCTAGGCCCGTTTCATTACCTTTACATTCATTTAGCAGACGTTTTCGTCCAAAGCGACGTGCAGTGAGGGAGACCGTACATCAGCGACGTGCAGTGAGGGAGACCGTACATCAGCGACGTGCAGTGAGGGAGACCGTACATCAGCAGCGTGAAGCTGCTAAGGAGCCATTTTAGGTGGTGATGAAATGGCTCCCAGCATCCAAAGCCAGCCTGTCATGCCAACCTACACACTCCATTCTCCTGAACAGGAATGTTCGGCACACAAAAAGGTACCGTCAGCCGCTCTCTCCCAGAAATATGTCTGCGATAAAGGCAGAAGAGGGCCGAGGTGAGGCACAGAGGTGATATGTGTTTGGGTGCCTTGATCGTTGGGGGGGGGGGGGGGTCATGTTTACCTGGGATTACTGGGTGATCGAGGTATGTGTCACACCCGTAGCACCAGGTACAGATAAACGTGACGCGGGCTTATCAACCTTCTTCAAATATCATACTTCTGCCCTTAAACAAACGTCTAGCATGCAGCTGGTTAGAAACTCTGTGTAGGCCACATTTTTTTTTGGGGGGGGTGGGGGGGGTTTAGACCTGCCCATAAATCCAAACAGAGGACAAAAAAATAAAACAACCAAACAACCCCAGAAATGAGGATTTGGCTTGTTGCATCTTTCACCCCCCTGTCAGCTCCAGCTGTATTGCTCAGGTTGTGATGTTATAACGCAGAGAATCAGCCATGACATCTCTCGCAATGTCTCCATGCCAAAGATCATGCCAACAACTGGTTGCGCAAGGTATGCCCTTGGGGGGCACAGGAGCAATTTAACACTCAACATTTTAGAGGCAATCTGCATCCAGTGTGAGCCAGAGAGAGAGAGGCTAACAACACGGGGCTTGTGCATTGCCATGCTAGATGATCTCCATCCTGGTGCCCACAGCTAAGTCAGATAATGAAGCCCAGCTGGCCCTAATTGAACTAATTACCTTGTTAGGGTTTTTATAGGGTCATATGTGCAGATTTTGGAGGAAGGTGAAATGTCTGTACTGACAGAGAAATGTTTCATGACCGTAGATTCCACAATAGCACAAATTGGATCTATCAGTGCAAAGCAATCGCTCCCTATCAGACAATGCACACTTCATTTGGTTTGTTGAATTTTAATATTGAGACGGACAATTTCCAGAACATTAGTACTTCTTTTCAGGCTGTCCCTTTTAACTTTAGGTGACAAGCCAATAGCCTGAATAGACTTTATTCTCACGTTTAGCTGCTTGGCCGACATCTTTATTTGATACCTGCAATTTTTGCCCATTTATACTTTTACTGGTATAATTTAGCTTAAGTGCTTAGCTTAGTGGTGTAGCAGCATTGGCTGAATCCAGAAACTTTCCGGTTATGAGTTTCTTTCTTTCTTCTTTTGTTTTAGGGGGAATGAAACATGGCCTCAGAGCCGTTGGGTTATTTTTTTAAACGTTGCTATCCATAACTTTACTGAAGACATCTGGGACAAGTGTCTTCAAAATGACTCTGGATCTTCATGCTTTGGGTGCCTTGTTTATGGATGTGAAGTTTGAGGTTTTCTTAAGTATCTTTTAATGAAGATCTGACTGAATTTCAGGGTCAAAGAATGCTGCCCTTTGCCATTTCCAGTCCCCTCGGGCGTTTTGTTTAGAATCCTAAATGCGCAGGGAGACATTCAATTCCCTTCTACTCGCTTAGCAATCCTGATGCCCCAGGCCATGCAGACACTGACATCTTTGATGTGACTCCTTATTATCCAGTGATCACACGTGTATCCTGTGTTGCATAAATACAGCCGCATCTTTGCTTCTGAAAAGTCTTGCCTTTTCAATGCCTTTGCCCCAGAAAGACTGCACGCCTTCATTTTTATTTATTGTTGGGTCAGCGTTCGAGCATTAACCTTCATATTTTAAACTGCTGTACTTTCTGTCTGACAAATTTATGTATGAAACTTTGCAGTGCAGCAATGATAGCGGCTCGAGCAGATTATCAGGTCTAGGTCTCCCCACAGCGCCTTGCTCAAGCCCAGTGCAGTTGGCATATGAGCGCATCATTTAAACTTCCTGTGAAACGGTCAAATGTAGTGCAGGCTTTGCATAGTTTGGCCGCAAAAACCATACTGGTGGCAGGAGTCGTCGACCGGACTGGAGGAGAAACACAAGTCACCGTTGTGGAGAAGCGGCTACGGAAGATGGATGGATCTTTGAGTGCATTAGGGTCATGCCATAGCTGACAACAAGACTTGCATTTTGATGGATTATCTCTCATTACTGACCTCTGACCCCCCCAGAAGCCACGCCAGTCCCTCCAGTGGTACCTAGCCAAGCTTATTTTAAGCAACAGTCAGCACTTTGACCCTGTAAGACATCTTGGATTTTTTCCCCCTGCCTTGAGACCTGTGGTACATTTGTTTAATGTAAATGACTCCATCTGGTAATGGTATTGTTACGTTCCTGCTGTAAATTTCAGCCCAATGTTAAACACATGGTGGGGGGGATTTCCTCTGGGTCCTATGGCTTTATTGGCAACGAAAAGGGGGAATGGATTTGTGGCAACAGAAAGCCTGCTGTGGGAAATAATAGATGACTGGGGGGTCAGTGGGGACCAGCAGAAATGCGGGTGGTTGAGTTGGGGGGGGGGGGGGGGG
>JAODLC010000007.1:8048888-8065563 GCA_026781145.1 Hippopotamyrus pictus
GCGTATCCTAAGCATTTTAGAATGAACTGCAGATGATGTGACTGTGGAGCTCTGATCTTTCCCCACTGAGGACTAATTATGGTCCACAAAGGATGGCTGCAGAGCTCAGGCCGATATCATTGCCTCGCTTGAGTCACTTTAGCCGGAGTGGATTTGGGGAGTGTTCATAAAGACGGAGCCAGAGGAAGCGTAAACTCGAGGTTCCTGTTGTCATGCTGACATGCTGCTTGGGCCGCACATGACTTTGGTGTTACAGCAATACTCACTTTCCAGGAACAGCCCGATGAAGGCGTGGCCAGAATAGGGGAACACAGAGCTCAATGTGACTGATTTGTGCTGGTAAGTGCCCAACAGCAGAATGCAGTCTTGATGGAAAAACTGAAGGGCATCTGTGCTTGATGGATGGTCTTGTGGTATTGAAGGCAAGAGTGAGCATTAAAATCCTCCAAAGAATGGTCAGGAATTATTACGGCTGTGAGCCTTGGCTTAAGTTATCAATATCTATCACTAGGGCGGTTTTATTAAGTTTTTAATGGTCTTTGTCTCCCCCTGTTGGCAGAGCGATGCACTTCAAATTCACATGCTAAAAATGTAAACAAAAACTAAGAATTCACATATAGTTTATATATTGGGCGTTTGCATTTCAATATCATTTCTTATGTATACTTTACTATTAAGCTGCTAGTTTGCATTTGACCAGCTGAGAACGTATTTACATTCTCTTTTCAGTGTTTGTATTGAAACCATGTTGCTATTCCAAAGAGAGCTTTCGGAATGATATACCAGGAAGTTTAAATCTTAGGTCCTTTGTGGTTTGCTACTGAAGTGGTCACTGACAGGCATCGGCTGTTCATTCAACAGCCCCGTAGGCTGAAATGGATCCCTGCCTTCTCCGGTGTTCGGGTAATCAGGGCAATTGCTGCATATTGATCTGCTTTGCACAGCACAAAAACTGAGATGTTTTTTCTTCGGGTGATCGTCTAAAACGCTCTTGCTGCCCGGTAATGAATATCCTTAAGGGATGTCAACAACGTCCTGCAAACAGTCGTTTAAATACAAACGTGTTGTTTTACGGGAGTTGTGGATATATGAGGCCACGCCCAATACATTCTTGAAGTAAATTTTTCATTCTTTGCTTTTTTAACTTGCTGAAAAATTAAACACTAGGCAAGTCTCTTATGAAAAATAAAATACATCAGATGGTTTGCGGAGGCAGGAAAAGGCACAGCCGGACAGAGCATACGGTAGGATTATTTCCACTCCTGCTGCTAGATGCTGAAGGCCTGCGGTTTGGCGGCCTGCCTCCCAGAAATGACCCCCGCAGGTGTACATCGGCAGCAGACGCGCTGTCTGCTTTTATAATGCTGTTATTTAGATCCAAAGCATTTAGCATTCGGTACTTTTTGGAAAATTGCAAAGCGGTAGCATTTCATCCCCACCCCTGGATATGCTATGGTTCTGGCGGATGACAGTCCTGCTGTGGAGCGGCACCTTCTGCGCGAAGCACGAGGTGCACATTTGTTCTGTATAAGTCTAGCACAGCTGCTTGTTAGTATCAGACTGACCTTTCTCCCTAAGGATTAAAATCAGACTAATAAATAATTAAGACACTATGTATAAACTATTCGTATTCAAGTTACATGTTTTCATTTATTAAAGATCTTTAAAACGTGATAGACTCCATTCTCCCCAGCACTAGCTACACGCTACGTTAATAAATCGGCACTCTTGACCAAGTGATTAGTGATTATATGTAGCATTTGCGCCACCTGCTGTCCATTACAGGTAACAAAAATCTAATGAGCTTGGAGTCAGGAAGCCCTGTGTTAACGAAGAGCAGTTCATGGGCATGTTGTTTTATCAGACTTTTAAAATGTCAGCTGAGTGTCTTTCTAATGACAAACCCTGGACTCTGGAGTATCATAAATAACTGGGCAGCATGTGGTTAGATGTCTGCACAGCAGGAGGTCCACTGACGGCTGCCTGCAGTCATTTAAATCCTTTTATCGTCGCAGCAGGATGCACTGATACACGTCGTCGTCGGATTTTCATGTATCACTTTTTCCTCATAGCGCGGCTGAGGAAAAAGTAAGGAAAACGTAATAGCGAATGACTCAGTTGCAGGTTTTCAGCGAGAATCGATCAAAGATATTGGCGGGAAATGTCAGCGGGTCGCCAGCGGTGCAGAGTCATAAAGAACAGAAGGTGTCAGGCCTCCATATTCGGCGGCTGCTCACCTGCATGAAGATTTATGGAGGGCTCATCTAAAATGTATAAAATGAAAACTTTTTTTGTAAACCAAGCCTACAACCGAAAAAGAGAATTTCCCCACGGGGATCAATATAGAGTCATTATTATAAATGTCTCTAAATTTATAAAGGTGAAAAATAGTCAAATCTTCAAGCACTGCCCATCACCCTATACAGCTGACCCCCCCCCCCCCCCCCCCAAAGCAACAATGTTCTAATGCTTTTATGCATATGAATAGTTTCCTGGAGCAGTACTGATCTCTTTTTAAGGTTGCTACACTAGTAATTCATCCTGAGATTTGCTCTAATAACCTTATGTTTAAATGGCTGGTTTTGCATTCTAAACCACTATTCCAGTCATAAATGTGGACAGGCTGTTCAGGCGACCATTATCCTGTGACAAAGAGCATAAAGGCAGCTGGCTGGCACGTGGCTGAAGTGTTGGGGGGGTGCGTGGGGGTGGATCCTCACCTTAACAAAAGCCGGTATGATGACATGCCCCAGGAAAGCCAACATTGCTGTTTGCCCAGGGCTGGTTATAACTCATAAGGCTCACCTTCAGTCTCAAGCTGACAACCTTTGCCTGTAAATGACCTTTTCTCCCAGGCCTCCTTAAGGATAACATTACCCTGTCTGCCAGTTTATCTGGGAGCCACCCAAACGCAAGATTAAAACACCTCTGACTGTCATGTGACTGGGGTTCAATACAAATTCAGAAACACTGAGAGACCGTTCAAGACATTTTTTTTCCGGCTGCTTTTAAATGAGATTTAGGCCCGTAAAAGACATCTTGGATACAGTAGAATCTTAATTTAATGAGATTTTTTTTGCAGGGGAACTGAGGCAGTTTGAGATGTGGGGAGAATTCAAAGGGGTTTAGCAACCGCTGGATTTCAGAAGAGCTGATGCATTAAGTACAGACCGGCTGTAAACTCCCTTTGGATGGCTGCTGTATCTCTCGTGCTGTGAATGCGTGGCTGGTGCTATTGAAGTCTGAAATGTATGCCAGGATTTGTTGTGGATGAGGACAGGGGGGAAGGGGGAGGGGGGCTGTTTGAACTGGAGTGGCAGTCTCTGGGGGGCTGTTTTTGTGTTTATTAGTGTTTTATCCCTATAGGCCTTATAGGCTCCGTGAGGAAGCGGATGATTTCTGACTCCCTCATCTGAGTTTCAGAATTAATTTCATGCTGTAAACCATCAGGTCAATTATGAAAATGGTCTTTTTGATGATTTCACCTTATAATAGTCTGTTACATAAGCATGTATTTCCATTTTAATGACTGATTAAATACACCATAAAAGTGTAGGTGGGCAGTTACACCACATAGTTGAATTAGAACCCGTTGCAGACTTAAGATAAGGGGGCTTTAAAATCCAAAAGGACAAAAAGTAAATATCATCTCAAAACCAAATAGACCAAATGGGTGAAAAACAGTTACTGTGGATGATAACAATGAAGTGCCTTGTCTGTTTGGAAGTATCTGTTTTCTGACATGCAAAGATCAAAAATGGTTTGAAATAATATGGAGAACATTTTCATGTTGGGAAGTGTATCTGTGTCATGCTATACTTGTGTGCTCACACAGTCCTTTGCAAAGTCTTTCTTTCCATTGCGTCGATTGCTGCATTTGAAGTCAGAATTTCTGATTTCCTATTCGGGAATTTCAACAGGAAGGTTCCCTGAAGTCGGAGTTCATGCAAGCCTCACATCTCCAAGCACACTGCCAAGTGTCAGATAGAGTGGTGTAAAGTACAGCACCACTGAAATCTGGAGCAGTGGAACCATGTTCTGTGGAGTGACGAATCACGCTTCTCTGTCTGGCAGTGTGATGGATAAGTCTGGGTGTGGCGGATGCCAGGAGAACGTTACCTTTCTGACTGTATTGTGCCAGCTGTAAAGTTTGGTGGAGGAGGGATAATGGTATGTGATTGTTTTTCAGTGGCTGAGCTGGACCCCTTAATTCCAATGAAAGGAACTCTTAATGCTTCAGCATGCCCAGAAATTTTGGACAATTCTATGCTTTCAATTTTGTGGGAACAGTTTGGGGAAGGCCTTTTTCTGTTCCAGCATGATTGTGCCCCAGTGCACAAAGCAAGGTCCTTAAAGTCATGGTTTGGTGACTTTGGTGTGGAAGAACTCGACTGGCCCACACAGAGCCCTGACCTCAACGCCATCAAACACCTTGGGGATGATCGACAACGGAGATAGCAAGCCAGGCCTTCACATCCAACATCAGTGGCTGACCTCACATATGCTCTTCTGGATGAATGGGCAAAAATTCCCACAGACACACTCCTAAATCTTGTGGAAAGCCTCCCCAGAAGTGTGGCAGCTCTTATAGCTGCAAACAGGGACCGACTCCATATTGATGCCTATGGATTTAGAATGGGACGTCATAAAAGTTCCTGTAGGTGTATTTCCCAGATGTCCCAATACTTTTGTCCATATAGTGCATAAACAGTTTATTAGCACTTGTGTCATATAGATCTGTGTCTCATTAAATCAGTACTACGCACAGTATATTCCAGCCTCTATCTGTGTACGTACATGTTGCTATGGCATTTGTATGTGCAATATTCCGCATAATGGGTAATCAACTGGTATTTCTAAATGGCTTTCTGACTTCCTGTACTGGAACGTGGTTAACTCGAGTGTGACCTCATTCCCAGCTCCAGCTTTCAAGGTAAATGGAATGCAACTTATCTGTATACTTTGGAGAGGAGGTACTTGCCTGAGAAGTCATGGGACACGACAAGGCTGACGCCAGCTCCACAGACTGCGGTGCTGATTAAATAGAGTCTGAAACTTCTGTGAGGGAAGCACACCAAGGAGGGGGTCTTGGTATGTGGGTTCCAAGGCTTTCAGGCACACTGGACCTAGGTATGTTAGCGGCTGCAGGATAGTAAAGTTACAGCATTACGTGGCATGATGCTCAGTGTCTTCCAAAATAGAGGCCTCTGGAGTCTCCATTGACATCTGTTCAAATCTACAGAGATTCTCAACTGACGAGCGTAGCTTTCACTCATGTTAAGGCTTGGGAATTCACTGTGATCCAGTGTCGAGGTAGAAAATAAGACCGCCAAGGGCTGAGAAAATGGCACAGGATTGGAGGCAAGGCTGCTTAATAATCACAAGAGCACTCCAAGACACTGTGAGATGAAAATATTGTTAACCAAAAGGTAAACTGCTTAGGGGCCGTGATGTATTGGCACAACAGAGATTAGATATTACCTTTCGCAGTCTTCTTTCCCCTGTGAAAATCTTCATCGGTAACGCGGTCATTGTCGGACCTAACCGACGTGTCAAGCTGAGCTTATATTGCGGCGGTATTTGCTTGTTGCCCGTCAGACGTGTTAGGCTGGTATTAACGGGACGGAATATTTGAAAGTGCCGCTCTGACAGACTCTTTGTCCTGTAGGACGACGTGCTGGTTTATATTGGCAGGTGGACAGATACAATTTTTTACAGTTACATAAATGTTAAGTTTCTTTAATTTGATGTATTTATCGGTTGATCCCATAATAAAGATATAGGTGGCAGTGCACACTCAATGGTCACGTTTACGGCCTTCGAGATGTAGTACTGTGCCAGAAGTGTGTATGATCTGGGGCCAGAGAGAGTGAAATGTAGGGATGTAAACAGGTAAAGGAGAGGTGCAGTAAAATGGAAATAGGACCAACTGTCTTACAGTGCCCACTCAACAGGAATGTAAACAAATGGGTAATAAAAAAGGCAAGCAACAATAAATGGGATTGTGCTGGTAATGAACCACGGCGAGTCTTCATGGACGCGCTCGCACAGTGATGGATGCCATTGTTTGAGGACGAAACACCGCAGGCTGACTGCTTTAACGGCGAGGATGAGCAGAAGAGCGTTTGGGAGATGGGCGAAGATTCCACGAAATGAGCATCATCAATCTGGCCTTTCTGCGGGAGACAGGCGGATCACTGGATATGTGAACTGAATTTGATTATGGATCCGCGGCAGGGGAGTGAACGGCTGATGAATGTCCTGGGAATAGGGACGTTTATAAGGAGGAAGTCCTTGAGTACAAGGAAGATATGCAAATCCCAGATGAAACACAAAGAAAATGTGATAACATTCATATAGATGCTATAATACTCCATATTACACAAAATTGAAGATGATGTAAAGAATCAGTATTACCCCAAATCAGAAATATACTGTGAGTGAATATCTTGGCTTTGGCTTCTTACTCAGTTTAGTGTGAATAAAACCTGTGCATGATAAGAGTCAAGTCTCAAGGTACTAAAAGAGCAACAAAAATGTCTAAAAAGAGTCAAAGGAGTTTCTGTAACGGGCCCTGTCTGAACTAAATTGGTGCATGTAACAGGTCCTTTCTGGATTAAGGTGATTTCAATAACAGGATTTCATGTTTGCATCTCTACTGACACTAAGATCTGCACAGCATTTCACAGAAAGACGCATGGCCTCAGTTTTTAACCATGTACAGCGCGAAATAAACACTCACTGGCTTACGTTGCTTGCTGGACAAACGGGGGGAAAAATGTACATCCTGCAGATGGTGTACCCACCCCAAGTTTAATGTGAAGTAATTTTTAATTCTCATTCTATCTGTCCTGAGTTCCTAAACATCAGTTCCATTCAAGTTCTGTGCTTGTAGTACATCTAATTCCAAAGTCTTTCAGCGAATGTCCCCACAATGTGATAAAAACCTGTTATTTTGACGTAGTGCAGACCATTTTTTTCGGTCCCCCCCAAGCGGAAACTCAGTTTTATAAAAATCTGTGACTGTAATTTAAAAAATCAAAATGCCAAAAAAACTGTAGTTTGTTTTGTTACTTATGGTTAAGGGTAGGGCTGGGTAGAAATTAAGGTCGTCATTGTTAGGCTTAGGGTTTTGCCCATGGAATATGAGTACAGGTGTGTGTGTGTGTGTGTGTATTGCAGCTAAAAATGCTGTCACAGCTTCTGGGTTCTGGCTACTTATCTGGGGTCTCTTGTTCTCACACTGAACACTGAGAGTCCGAATGGCCTTTCGTGTGAGACTGTGTCTGGTTACTCGTGCACCAGCTTCCTATCAGGACACTTTTTACCACCTGTTTCCCAGCAATCTGAAGTGAGGCATTTGATTAATATTTTGATATCATAACACCTGCTCTGATGTTTTTACTGGTCTTTGTGGGATTCAAAATATGTACCTTCAGACTGTCTGTTCACATTTCACAGAATGTTCCGGAATGACTTTAGTAAGTTCATTAGCGTATATGCAGGGTTATGACATACAAGGCTGTAATAGGGGTGCCCCAGGGCAGGATGGGTAGCACACACTAACACACATCTCCTCTACATTGGCAGTTCTGTGAGATCCTGGACGCTAAGAACCCAGTCCGCTCTCCAGCAGCACAGCTTCGTTCCCTAACCCAACATCCATTTTGTTTTCCTTTGTCAACCCCCCCCCCCACCCCCCCATGCCGACACAGAAACTGCCGCTTTTTGTTTTTGCTCCTCACCATCCATCTTCACTCCTGTTCCCGGATAAACCCGCTGTTCCTTCCTCCTGTTACACATCACATTGTACAGTCTGGAGCAGACCTTTCAAATGTTATTGTGAAACACTACACATTCAGTTACTGGGCAAAGAGCAAAGAGAAACACTTTGCTGTGTACAGTATGTATGCCCTCTTTCAGTAGGCTAATGCATGATATTTCATATTTCGTATTTTTTCGTATAGTTCGAGACAATTCTGCACACACATGTGCATGTATTTACATGTATGTAACAGTTTTATTACCAAATAAATGTTCTGTAGGGTCTGCAATCTATCCCAACATTTCTGATATAGATATTATTAGGTTAATAAGGGTATAATACAGATTTTCTTATGAAATTTCTTGTGTGTGCATGAGAGTCTGAAAGCATGAGTGTCACATCAGACCCTGTTGGTGTCGTCAGCCCACAATATCTGAGGGATGTCACGCTGTACTCCTGAAGGCCTGTCTGAAGGCCTGTTTTGACTCACAATTATTCCTGAAGGTTAATTGATCTAATTAGCAGTTGCATGCTATTTTTTGTCTGTCTCTCCCAAAAGTACACATACCACAGATACCGACAATATTCGGATGAATCACAGCTCACAATAAATAAAACGTGTAAAATAATGATAGATTTAAATTATTTTCGAAATAACACTGTAGCGTAAAAGCACTCGCCAAGCAGAGCCTGATGCTCAGAGAAGGTGAGTTTAACAGCACAGACCTGGTAACCACCAAGAAGGAGAATCTCTGCTGCCTCCCCCCCCCCCAGCATGGTAGGGGGCCTTTGGCATTCTGCTCTCTCTCTATTGCAGCATGTTCCGAGTGAGAAGTTACATAACGCTGGAACTTCAATATCCTGGTTCAGTATCTGTACTTTCACAATTATTGTGCCACTGAATATATTCTCAATCAAAAGTTGCAGGAGCTATAGAGATGCAATTCTAATGCTAAGGCTACACTGACTTTTCCAGAAAAATCTACAGCTACTCTGATATAGCTGCTTAGACGCCATGTACTGCAAACTAAAATGTTCCATCTCAGGGTCAGTCCGGAAAGAATTTCTTCAGTGCCTCGTATATGCTCTAAAAATGCAGACCATGGGCCGACTCCTGGAGACCATCTACCCCGTTGATTCTATATTTGTTGCTGTTACTCATCCCCTTGTGAAAAAGGGGTGTGCAAATCATATGACCATTTGGATACTATGAAAAGTGTTTGAAAACAGTCATTAACAACTTAAACAGTTGCAACACTAATATGTTTCACGAGAAAACAGTCATTTAATAAAAATAAAAACATTCAGCTTGGAAACTGAATGGTGAATTGAGAAAACAGGATGTAGAATGTAGAACCTTTTAGGATTCTACGGTTCTTAGTATGGGGATGAGTGGCAGAATAATATTTGTTGGCATAATTATCACTCCGTAGGTGTTCTGGTTACAGTATATAAAGATCTTTTCCTTGAGCTCTTTTTCTTTCTTAAGAAGGAATAAAACGTTTTGTAAATGGTATGCATTATGACGCGATCCAGCCCATTTCGCCTTGATTAGTGATTTTCAGCATGCAATATGATAGCAGCATTTTAAAAATAAATGTAATGACTTAAAAACGTAGTACCCATCTATCCATCCTTGGTTCACAAACGTATTGATCTGTGTTGGTTTATTTGATTCCCATATTTGATATGCAGCCAGTGGTGTAGTTTGTTAGCACTGTCGGCTCACACCTCTGGGAGTTGGGTTCAAGTCTCCAATGGGATTCCATGTGTGTGCAGTTTGCATGCTCTCCCCCGGTCATCGTGAGGTTTTCCCCAGATGCTCTGGTTTCCCCCCTACAGTCCAAAAACTTACTGAGCCTGATTGGAATGTGAGTGTGCCCTGTGATGGGTTGGTGCCCTGTGAAGGGTTGGTGCCCTGTGATGGGTTGGTGCCCTGTGAGGGGTTGGTGCCCTGTGAGGGGTTGGTGCCCTGTGATGGGCTGGTGCCCTGTGAGGGGTTGGTGCCCTGTGAGGGGTTGGTGCCCTGTGATGGGCTGGTGCCCTGTGATGGGCTGGTGCCCTGTGATGGGTTGGTGCCCTGTGAGGGGTTGGTGCCCTGTGATGGCTTGGTGCCCCATCCTGGGTTGCTCCCCATCTCGCACCCATAGGCTCCAAATTTCAGTTGACCATTGGTTTCAGAAACTGGATGTATATACAGCCAGCTAAGTAATGTAATATAGCGTTTTGCGGTTTAATTGGTGACCTGACAAATTATTTTGGTTACTAAAGTCCAGTACAGTGGAAAGAACTTCTTGTCAGTCATCCTGGTAGGTCATAGCAGAAATATTTATGTCTCTTATTCAATAATAATAATTATAATAATAGTCATTATAATTTATGATGATTATTATTTTTATTGTTTTTATTATTGTGCAGTTGTGAGGGCATTAACGATACTTAATATGCCAGGCAGACTGTACTACGGTCTTCCTCCATGGTATTCAGACGTGGATAAACTGCTGTTGGGGAGCATGCACCCCCCCCCCCTGCAGGAGCGTGTAGGCGGGGGTGGCTCGTCTCACACGGCCCGTACGCGCTCACCAACTGGGGCAGCCTGATCACATGCTGTGACTGTGAGCTGTGCGGTGCATCTGCTGCGGAGGGCAGCCTGATCACATGCTGTGACTGTGAGCTGTGCGGTGCATCTGCTGTGGTGGGCAGCCTGCACGTACCGCCCATGCTGCAGCTGCCCTCGGCTGTAAGGCCGCTGCACCCAGCCAGGATACTGAATGCGTGCTGATGGAAAGCTTACAGTATACCATGATGAGGCCTCAAGACCGAAATATTAACCAGCTCCTCATTAAAATATTAGAAAATATAATTAGAAATTGTTGAAAAGGGTTATGAAGTACTATTTGTTATTGCAACATTAATGGCAGTGCGGCTGATGCACCCCGATAATTAGGGACACTCCGGAATTTGCACTGATCCATGAAATGAGAAAATCTATACTAGGCCTATACTGTAGACGAGCGTTTTTGCTTCAACTGCCGTCAGAGCAGTACTTAATTCATTTCAAACTTTAATACCCCTACAAAAAAGATTTTTTTAAATTCACAGTGAACATTAGCCTATTCTCATTTAATCTTTACCTTGTTTATAGGAAATGGAGTCTAATTGTGAACATAGAAACTGAAAGGGAACTGATTATTTCCCATTCATGTTATGTCTACTTTCTACATGTTGCTGAAAACAAAACTCTAAGAATATTTAACACATTTAACTTAAAACCTTTTCTTAAATGAGTCTTTCACGGAATGTGTTGCGTTAACATAGCTGAACGCTTATTTTAACCCATTATTTTTTTCGTCGGCTTTACGCTTGTTTACTGTGTGTGTGTGTGTGGATTAGGTTTATTTTACATTGTGGGGATCAAATGTCCCTCACAATATGATAAAAACCTGTTCATTGGACATTGTGGGGACCATTTTTCAGGGCCCCACAAAGATCTGTGAATGCAATCAAAAAAGTAAAAATCCCCAAAGTCTCGTATTTAGTTTGGTTACTTATGGTTAATGTTAGAGTTGCGTAGGGGTTAAGGTCATCATGTTGGGATTAGAGTTTTCCCCATAGAAATGAATGAAGAGTCCCCACAAAGATATAGCCACAAATGTGTATGTGTGTGTCTACAGTATGTGTGTGTCTGTGTGTGTTGGCACATTCCTTGATGTAATTTGGGCTCACTGATTAAATGGAGCAGTCTAATATCTCCAGCCAATGTGTGCATCAGAATAAAGTGCAGTAACCATTAGATTCTTTAAATTTATGAGCTTACCCTTAAAACACCTTGTTCTAAATTGTATTATGGAACATCAAAGTCCTTGAAAATACTGGTGTATTTTGCAAAGATCTCATTACATAATGTATTTATTTCTGGATTCAAGTAAATGTGGAAAAACGTATTGCAGATGTGGAAGCTGTTTCTTGTACAGTATAAGTTAACATTAATGTATTTAGAAGAAATAATCAATAGCTAAAAATAACAAATTTAGCTATACATTTCCCGTAGCTGTCCATCCATGAAGCAGAAGGCACTCAGCTGGGTACGTCCTGCACAGGTGACAGTCAATCTCGGGAACAAACAATGACTATCATTAGCTTGGTTAGTGTCAACTGACCTTCATTATCAATTACAGGAATGAACTGAACTAAAGTCAAAGCATACAAACAGGTGATGGACTGTTATCTCTAAACCTCTGCAAACTGCCAGTTCTCCAGGATATCTACAGCAGTAGATGCTTCAACCCTTAAGAAGGCCAGGTCCATCCTGGAGGAGCCCAGCCATCCCAAATGGCACCAGAGCATATAGGAACCCACCAAACAGGTTCCACAGCATCTTCTGTCCTCAAGTGAGGCTATTCAACAGCTGATCAGATGATTTGGATGGACAATCTGCACATTTCCATTTTATTGCTCAACGTTGCGCTTGTTGTTATTATTGTTGTTATTTACATTTTAAAAATTTTTTTTTTTACTGATTTACTATTTGTATTTACTATTTTGCCGTTTGAACTTTATTTCTCTTATCTATTACTTATTGTGTTCAGCTACTGCCCACTGCACCCCTTTAGGTCAGACAGCACGCTTTAGCTGACTGAATCTCTCTATACTGTATATATGCGTGTAAACATATCGGTAACAGGAAATCTCCGTAAGCTTTTACAGTGCACAGGCTATTACGTTCTCCTTGCGTTATGTAGTCAAGTGCTTTAATTGATACTATGTTAATTTACAAATATTAACGTAAGTCCCTGCTGTCCTTTTCGGCATATGTGCGATTGAAATTCCGGGAAGAATTACAGATTGCACCAAAACATCATCATTTAGGGGAGGGTCGGGGATTCCCTCTTAACATCGCCTACCTACGCTTCGTAGGTACTTATAACTATACCTGTGTTTCTGTAATTTGCCATCCTTTGTAAATACAATTAAACATGGCATGGTTCATTTTTAAAACATTCTACTGATGCGCTCATTTCCAATTACGTTATAATTTCGCCGGCAGCATCGAGTTTTTTAATGATCAATGAAGGCATGAGTCGTCATAGCCGGGATGCGCGCTCCACCAGCTTCTCGGTGCGCGTGCCTGTAGATATAAAGCTACTAGACGAGACGCGACATCGTGACTGTAAAAGCAATTCCCGGCTGAGGCGTCTCTGACTGAAGCGCAGACAGTTATCCTGGCCGCGTAAAATACGTTGTTAATGGTGTATTTAGATGACTTTATATATCCGGAATTTCAACACAGCTCGCAGGCGTTTGACTGCTGATTTTCGGTTGCATTGTTGTGCTAGCTCTAGAAATCATACATCTATGGCCGAGGTCGGAGGCGCCGTGCCTGGGAATGCTGTGCCCGCGCATGCTAACGCCGCTGCAGAGATCCGTTTGTCCACGGAAGGGAAGCGATAATCCGAGTGTTTGTTGATACGGCACGGAGGCAAGAGGACAGTAAGGTACATCCGAGTTTCGGGACGGGCAGCAGTCGAGCTGTCCAACATTTATCCACGTCGGGATGAAATAAAAGCGGAGAGGAGCGTGTTTTTTCGGCGAGCGAGCTCCGTGACAGGCCAGAGACCGATGGGATTGCTCTCTAACAGCGCACCTAGATGGGGAGACGGGAAGGGTGGACGGGAGTCGGCGCTGTGAATTATTAAAGACCCACCTCCGGCTAGAAGAAGGGGAAAATGCATCTCCACCAGGTGCTGACCGGCGCGGTAAATCCCGGGGACAGCTGTTACTCGGTGGGAAGCGTCAGTGACATCCCGTTTACGGTAAGTGTTGTTTTTACCGTGCCGGGGGGGAAGGGTGATCGCTGCGAAGCACGACACGACCCGACCCGGCATCTGTCAGGCATCGGTTTGGCAAAGGTGTCCCCCACCCCTCCGCACATTCAGCCCTAGCGTCACTCGGGCTCCTGTATAGCTAAGATCTGCTGTTTCTGTTTGCCTTGTGGATGCTCAAGGTTATCGCAGCTCGGCTTGGGTCTGCCGGGATATTTGGTGTGGCTGGTGTGCGGATACTTAGTTGCATTAGCAATTCTGGGGCGAAGATCGGGTTCAGCAAATGACCTTTAATCAGCCGCCTGGTATAGTGGCGATACCGGGGCGACGCGTTATGTTGAAGGGCCGTGCACTGAGGTGAGAGATGGGGGAGCGCGGATGTCAGGTCCCCTGATCCAGTCCGATCCGATTCAACCCAGTCCCGTCATGTGAAGCACGGGTTTTTTGCTTGGCTGCCCCCCTCCCGGTCGCCGGAGTGGGTGGTCATCTCACCTCATGTGTTTGCCTGCATGAATATGATTCATGGCCCGGGGGGGGGGGAGGCTTGTCATTCTTAAAATACCCGAATCCACAGACGTCAGATGTGTTGGTGGGTGTCAGAGCAACACAGGTCGTCCTTGTCTATAATGTATCCTTCTGTCTTCATGGGTTATACATATTTTTAAATAATATATTATTCTTTTACATGTCTTAATGCGTTATACATGTTGTGTACATGTCTTAATGTGAATTGTGCCCAGTATGTATATTCACAGTTGTGGATTATTTAGTGTGCAGTACAGTAGGCTGATGGTTTGTTTTATCATTATTAAAAATAACTGACTCATGCATGTAATCAGCAATCAGTGTCACATCTTTATTTATATTATGAAATGCATTTCTGGGCAGTTTTGTATGTGATGTCTGATTTTGTTTTGTTATGAAGCTTTTGAAATGTGCTTGTCATGCAGTGAGCTGGACTTTTTAAAAAATGTTTATGAGGGAGAAGTGAAAGTCTGAGAAACTGTCCTGAGAGCTGCTGGGTTTTGCTGTGTCAGAGGATGTGGAGAGAATTGCAAATTCACCGCTTGAATTCCGGGATGCCGGCTCCGCCGGGACGGGCTTTACGTGTGTCGATGAGCTTGAATGGTTTGTCCTGTGCGGGGGCTGTTATGGGATTGGACAGAGTGCTGTCCTCATTAATTAAGACAGAGTGTTGGGTGACCGCTGCCCTCGCCACCTTGTCATTATCCCTGCTGCTGGTGACTCGTGAGACGGCGGTATCCAGCTTTGTGGGAGCTGAGCGGGGGGTCGCGTCGCTGAGGTTCATGAGACATTCCAGACGTGGCTTTCAGTAGGTTTAACGACTGAAGCTCTGCCATCCATTTTATCGAGGTGTCTCTGCATCCAGTCGCGGTGCCGAAAGCCTTTCAAAGGTTAAGGTGAGCTTTCCTCTGCTGTCCCTGGAAACGTTTCTCTGGATCTTGCTCCTAGCGGCCTTCTGTTTAATGTGTGACTGTCCAGCTGGTCCTCGTATCTGGACATGGGAACGGCTCCGTTGAGCAGTCAGGGCCTTTCTCCAGGACGCTGTGAGAAACCTGGCAGATCTGGACAGTGCTGGTGTTAAAGGTCAGGCCTGAGATGGGGAACTTAAGTTGGGACACAAAAAAGCTTTGTGTTACATTATTTATGGAATTGAGGCAGGGAATGTCCAAAGCAAAGAATGTCTTAATTCTGTGCAAGTGACAATATGAGGTTTAGCAGAAAGTTAGACAAGCCCTGACACATTTTTCCCCTGAAGTGGCATTTTTTGTGTGGTTTAAGCACGTGCTCATTGTGGGAGGGAACCTGAATGCACATTAGTCATGGGAAATCTGCAACTGATTCCTCATACAAATATGACTTGAGTGTAGTAGTTTATTTGTTAATTCCTGACCCTGCTGGATTTTTGTGAGTTTTCAGCATTTGTTGTCATGGTGAGCGAGTTGTTTGTACACAGGAAGATTACCGAAAAAAATACTGTCTTGCGCAAAACACTGGAAATCCAAAGCAGAAGCACTTGTAAGTTACGCGGTCATCTGCTTGTCAGGTTTTGCCAGATTGATGAATGCCGGTCAGGGCTGGTTAGGTCACGTGACGCAGGAACAGAGTGGAGGTGACGTGCTAGCAGTCATAATTTAGGGGCCGGCATGCTCCTGAGGGAGCCCATCTGGCATTGATGCCCAGGGTTTATACAGAAATAAGCACACCGGTGCCCAGGTTAGCAGCAAGAGAAGAGACCAATGCTGAACTATTCTGTCCGCGTTAGAAAATAAAATGAGACCTGCGCCTTTAAGAGTGGGGAAGAAACAGGTCGGTCACTGATAGCCAAATTGTTTTTGTTTTTTTTTCTGCTTCCCCATTCCTTTGTGACACACACCAATAGAGTGAAAGATTTATGAGCTTATGAGCATGAAAAAGATGGCGGGGATGAGATGAGCGCAAGCCCCGCCCACGAGGGAGGTCATTCAGAGGTATTCTGGACGGCCGTCCTGTGCGTGACGGTGATCGGGCTTAATTCCCGCGATAATGTGCGGCGGTGATGACGAGATCCGCAGAGGCTCTCCCCGTCTCTGCCTCCGCACCCCTCCCCCCCCCGGCGGTGCCAGAGAGGGACTCCGGTTGGGGAGGGGGAGGCTGACCCATGTGACTAGCACACGGCATGAAGTGCCGGATGGCTGCCGTGGCAGGTGCTGTCTCCGGTCCCGGCCGGCTGGCCCACTCGTCACGCCGTTCCCTGAGCGTACGCAGTGCTTCCCCGCTTCTCGTATTTCCATGAATTAATCACGCCGTAGGCGCCTCTGCTCACGACGTCCTGCGGATTGGGTGACGGCAGGACGCTGCATCGTGCGCCGTCTTGGCTCGTTAGCAGTGGATTGGGGGGGGGGGGCACTCGCTGCGATGCGGAGGCCTCGTTCCTCCTCCCGGGATTCTTCTCTTGTGTCTTCCTCAGCTTCCTCACCTTTTGGTTTGATCCGGATGCTCGCATCGCGGTTGGGGCTGTAAAGAGGCTCACTGCCGTCCCCGGGGCTGTGGACAAGTTATCACCCCCAGCATGCCACCCCCGCCC
>JAODLC010000007.1:8073011-8083091 GCA_026781145.1 Hippopotamyrus pictus
TTCAGCATTAGTTCAAATACAAGAACTCGTGGCCATAGGTGGAAATTAGCGGGAGAACATTTCAAACTGGATTTAAGAAAGCACTTCTTTACACAGCGCGTAGTCAGAGTATGGAATAGTCTGCCTGATAACGTAGTGCAAGCTGAATCCTTGGGTTCCTTTAAATCAGAGCTAGATTTTAACAACTCTGAGCTATTAGTTAAGTTCTCCCCAAGCGAGCTTGATGGGCCAAATGGCCTCCTCTCGTTTATATAGTTCTTATGTTCTTATGGCTAATGGCTAAGAATCTTTGCGCCACAGTGCTTTTTGAGAAATATAGCTCAAAAAAATCATTCTTTAGTAGCTACAGTAGCAGTGGTCAAGCCTCTGAGGCAGCTAACTAGCTAGCAAAATAAAAAGTAATGTTAGCCCTAGAGATGCACAATATATTGGTTAAAACATAACTATCGGCTGATTATTTGTTAAAAATCAAGATTCTGGCATCGATCCAATGTGTCAGTCTTTGCAGATATTACCGGCCGATATTTAAACTTCATTAGTATTCAAAGCTGGCCACACGAGAACTAAAGACAACTTTTAAAATAACAGGGTTGATTGCATTGGACGATCAGACATTTCCTATAGTGGAGGATGAGGGATTTTATTGGCTAATTCACCTCTTACAAGAGGTGTCAATGTACAGGCCTGTGACATAATAATAATTTATTATTAAATCAAATGGAATCAAATTGCGGGAGAAATTAGGGATTTCTGATGCATTAAATTGCTCTTTAAATCAAATTGTTGGCCCCAAGGCCATTTGATTCACACCCCTAGTTGCAGGCACTGCCTGTGTCATGGTTCGGCCCCCATTTGAGGCGTGATGGTGGACGTGTGAGTGTTTGGCTGTTTATGACACAGTGGGGCAGCGTGGGTTGTGGGTGATCTGTCCCGGGGGTCTGACACGGCCCCTCGCTTGCAAATCGCCGAGAATCCCAATGTCACTAAACTCCATTATCACTTTCACTGTTGGACTCTCAGGTGCCATTTGTGACAAATTACAAATGGGCTTCTCTCATAAATAACACGGGAGAATGCCAGGCAGCCATGTGGTGACTTGAGTTTTAAAGGGTAGGATTAGTTTGTCTCTCCTCTCAAGTCGTTGGAGCATTGGAGCATTGGAGCATCATTCTACAAGAGTGTAATGTAGAACGTACCCTGAAATAAATCATGCGAAGCCCCCGTGGTGAAACGGAAACATGAAACGACTTTCCTCTGAGGAAGTGGCTGTACTGGCAGCAGGACATGGAGGAGAGGAATCCGTGATGAATGGATAGTTTCCTGCTAGTGGAGATGTTTAAGAATAAATGACCCAAATGTAAAATGAGTTGAAGAACCTGGTGGTCAGATTGTACTGATGAAGGCGGACAAACACAGACATATGCGTGTTTAAGGGGAGACGACCCTCTTCTTTCAGAAAACACCCGGCCCCAGACATTCCAGAACCAGCTGATGGTCCCCCAGCAGCAGGGCGTCATGGACTCTTCCCCGGAGACGTCCCCTGGACAGAGTCCACTGCCCCGTTCCTCCTCTACTGCCAACCTGCAGTCCGCCAGCAAGCTGATCCTGGACTCCAGGCTGGTGTACAGCCAGCGGCTGGACCTGCCTATCGGGGTGGAGGTCATCCGTGCCACGCCCTCTGCAGGTCAGCTGGCATCTCCGATATGGGCGTCACCTTTACTAAACGAGGCAAAAAATTCACATACGTTATGTGTCTTAGTGGTGTCTTAATGAATTGTTTTTGTTTATAGGGTCTGTGTTTACATGTATTGTGCCCAGGAACCTGAACTAATTAAATCTTGTACAAAGGCTTGTGGGAGTTTTACTTGCACAATACTGTTCTGAGGGCAGAAGGAGGCAGGACCAAGACATCTGATTGTTCCCACCTTTTCTAGTTGCTTGGACCCACTTCTGACGATATGATTGGTTATCTCTCTAAACCAATCATGTTTCCTTCTGCCCTCAGAACATTTTTGTCTAAGTAAAGCTGTACAGAGCTTTGTTTTAAATTTGTGTTGATTAATTGGAGAGTCTGCTGTGAAATAAATAAAGTAGGAAGTGCTCATGGCCCTGAAAGGTTGGTATCGCAGATGTACTCTCCTAAGATGCTTCTTTTTCGGTTTAAAGGGCACCTCAGCTCCTCGTCGATTTACCCGGTGTGTCTGGCTCCGTACCTGATTGTGACCGCCTGCTCAGACAGCCGCGTACGCTTCTGGCGCTGTGTCCCAGAGGCGAACCCAGCGGCAGGGGAGCCCGAGGCGAGCCGCACGTACCGCTGGGAGCCCTGGCTGCTCCTGAACGAGGAGAAGGACGACGACAGCGCCGTGTGCGTAACCGGCCGCCCCGTGGCGGTCAGCTGCTCGTACACAGGCCGCCTGGCGGTGGCCTTCAAGCAGCGAAGCGACAGCTGCGCACCCACAGAGTTCTCCATGCACGTGTCCATCTATGAGTGTGAGTCCACGGGCGGCTCCGAGTGGGTGTTGGAGCAGACCATCCACCTGGATGACTTCACCAGGGTAGGCAGCGTGCTGGGTCCCAAGGTCAGCGTGGACAGCAACCTGTTTGTGTACAGCAAGGCCGACCCATACGCCTGCCGGGACATCCTTCAGAGCCCGAACATCAAGCACTTTGTCCACCTGGACTGGCTGTCAAAGGAAGACGGATCCCACATCCTTACAGTGGGCGTGGGCTCTAATATACTCATGTATGGCCGCATCTCGGGCATCGTCAATGAGCAGCCAAGCGGCAAGGACGGCATGGCCGTCATCACACTGCCGCTGGGTGGCAGCATCAAGCAGGGCGTCAGGTCCCGGTGGGTGCTGCTCCGCTCCGTGGACCTGGTATCCTCCGTGGACGGCACACCCTCGCTGCCTGTCTCTCTATCCTGGGTGCGAGACGGCATCCTGGTTGTGGGCATGGACTGCGAGATGCATGTCTACGCCCAGTGGAGGCAAGACAAGAAGCCCAGTGACGCAGAGGAGGACAGCCCGTCGGACAGCATCTTTACCGGGCCCGAGGCCCGATCCAGGTCCAGGAGCGTCGTGGAGGGCAGCGCGGGCATTGACGATGCTTTCCGGACGCCTGCCGTCATCCAGGACGGGGGTCTTTTTGAGGCCGCCCATGCACTGTCTCCTACGCTGCCCCAGTACCACCCCACCCAACTCCTGGAGCTGATGGACCTCGGGAAAGTGCGCCGCGCCAAGGCCATCTTGTCCCACCTCGTCAAGTGTATCGCAGGGGAGGTGGCGGTGGTGAGGGACGTGGAGGCGGGAGAGGGCGGGACCAGACGCCACCTGTCCCGCACCATCAGCGTCAGCGGCAGCACAGCCAAGGACATCATTCTAGCTGGCCGGGAGGGGGGCCGTGATTACACAGAGATCAGTTCCATTCCACCGTTGCCCCTGTACGCCCTGCTGTCCGCCGACCTGGACACCTCCTATAAGAGCGTCGAGGAGGCTGCCAAAGGTGCCAAGGGCTCAGACGGCGATGCCCAGAAAGCACCAGAGGACCAGTACGCCGACCTGTTCCAGGTGCCGACCGTCAACACTGACGACTTTGTCAGTTTTGCATCTGAGAAGAAGGAGAAGTCGCGGGTCATCAACCTGTCCCAGTATGGCCCGACCTACTTCGGGCCGGAACATGCCCAGGTACTTTCCAGCCACCTGATGCACTCCAGCCTGCCGGGCCTCACCCCTCTGGAGCAGATGTTCCTAGTGGGGCTGGCGGACACCGTGGCCACCACCAGCGCCGAAGTCAGCGGCACCTCGGACAAGCGGTATGCCGGTGAGTTTGGAGCCACGAGCTGTTGCTCTGCTTTGCTAGACAGCGAGAACTTGAACACTTTGGGTTCCCTAACTCCCTGGCCTCAAAGTGTTGGCAGGAGACCTGGAACCTGAACGAGACATTCCAGCTACTGAGGCAGCCAAGATACCACATTACTGCTGAAACAGACCAAGGGTTTTATCGAGAAGGAGGACCTGTCCCTCCAGGCCTTTAGGTAGCCTTTGGTTTGAGAATTACAGGGCTAGCCTAGTCCCATTTCCAGCATAAAACGTAACGTTAAATAAGGTTACCATGATTACATTGGCCCTAGAACACGGTGTCCTGTCTGCTGATGCAGGATTGTGATGTTCAGACATCCCAGCCTTCAGACGCTGCTATCTCGGTATAAACCCAGTGCTTTCTTTCCCGAATGAGGTGATTTGTAACAGTGATTAGGTCTCTGCTTATTCTGAAGCCTGGTCCAATACGACCAGAGATTGGGTGTGACCCTGGGGAGGGGGCCAGTGTTATGGGTTCAGGAGTCATCCTGACCCTACCTTTCCATGCATTTGAGGCGCAGGGGGCGAGGCCCTGGATGAGTGCGGCCTGCGGTACCTGTTGGCCATGCGGCTGCACACTTGCCTGCTGACGTCCCTCCCGCCCCTCTACAGGATGCAGCTTCTACACCAAGGTAGGATGCAGGCATCTCTGCCGGCATACAAGGAGAAGGACCCGACTGAATTACTCTTGCATTTCTGTGCTGTCCTCGATTTTCACAGTCAGCCGTGTACCTGAGCCCAGAGTTTGTCCCCAACTCCACACACCAATCATATCACTGCGCAGAAGATGGTGCTCGTGCTCCTATCTTCTGTGCAGTTATACGACTGGTGTGTGGAGTTCGGTAGAAGAAAATAGTTCCTACATTAAACTGCTCACTACAACATCTGTGGATTTTCTTGAGTAACTGGGTCATGATTTCTGGTAAGTGTCGTTGCTGTTGGATTTTTCAAATGTATTTTTCTGGTGCTTTAATCCCCCCAGAAAGAATCCCATTCACTCCCGTTATATTCGAGAGAAACCCGACATTTCTATGGCTTGTATCTCCAAAATTAGGCAACTCCCAACAGAACAACCTAGATGGATAGATAGCCCAAATCCCACTTTTCAGTTTCAGGATGAACTGTTCTTTTAAGTGTACATGATTTGGAAAAGGGTCCGTCTAGCCTGAATCTATGTGTGTGGGTGGGTGTGTACGCAGGTCTGTCCACGTGCCACTTCGCCTGGGCTTTCCACTCAGAAGCGGAGGAGGAGCTCCTGAACATGATCCCTGCCATGCAGAGGGGCGACCCCCAGTGGTCAGAGCTGCGTGCCGTGGGCGTGGGCTGGTGGATTCGCAACATTAACACCCTGCGCAGGATGGTGGAGAAGGTCTGCAGCCCCCTTCTGCTGCACACCCTCACATAACACACCTTTTCACTGCTTCCCCAGATTTCTCACCCATTACTCTGCAAAGCAAAATGCGCACTTTGCTGTGGCCCACTTCCTCGTTATCGCACCGCAGGTGGGCAAGGCTGCATTCCAGCGGAACAACGATCCCTTGGACGCTGCTATATTTTACTTGGCTATGAAGAAGAAGGCTGTCTTGTGGGGCTTGTTCAGGTACGGACCTCGATTGTGTGGCTGGTAATTGAAAGTCAACCAGGTTGCTTAATTCTGTGCGGCCAGGTGAGGGTCACGCACCCGTGTCTCGCCCTCCAGGTCCCAACACGACGAAAAGATGACCCAGTTCTTCAGCCACAACTTTGCAGAGGACCGGTGGCGAAAGGCGGCCCTGAAGAATGCCTTCTCACTTCTTGGCAAACAGCGTTTCGAGCAGTCCGCCGCCTTCTTTCTGCTGGCAGGCTCACTGAAAGACGCCATTGAGGTGAGAAGGGCAAGCGTACCAGGAAATCCCGTGACAGTGGGCTATCAGCAAGTCAGTAAATCTCTCAACCTTTGTCAGTTCAAATGTTTGTGAATTTTTGGATCAGTCAGCCCGTCATGTGGTCTACTGTTCTGTCACGTGACAGTCATCAAGTGTTGGCCCTGTCTCATGCACCTGTTGTAAAGTTTACATCAAAAGGACGGTTTTCGTACTGAGGAGATGAGGAGGAGTATGGATGGCAGTTTCCTGCACCCTGACATGCCTTACCAGGCTCGTTTGAAAGCCCCAAAATCTGGCCTCTCCTAGGTCTGCCTGGAGAAGATGGAGGACATCCAGCTGGCCATGGTCGTAGCCCGTCTGTATGAGTCTGACTTCGAGAGTTCCTCGACCTGCAAGGGCATTTTGTATGAGAGGGTCCTTGGCTGCCAGAGAGATGGTTCTGGGTTCTCCTCCATCAAGCTACACCCTGACCCGTTTCTGCGAAGCATAGCGTTCTGGATCATGAAGGACTACACAAGAGCCCTGGACACCCTGCTGGAGCAGGTACCAAAGGAGGGAGATGAAAGCCAGGGTAAGCTGCATCTCAGTACCATGCAACGTAGGAGAACTAAATGCCAACCTTCCACCTTCCAACCACTTATCTCGTACAGGGAACTAGTGAGCCTCAGACTTATCCCAGAAAGCACTGGAACAGGGCAGGGGACACACTGACCAGGGTACCAGTCCGTCACAAGGGCACAAACCTACCCAATGGGCAGTTTAGAGATTCCACCATGCTCCACTGATCATGTTACATTTGTACCATTTCTTCTAGCTCCTTGATTTTTTTTTATTTTTTTTGGCTTTCATTCCTACGCAACACTCAGAATTCACACCTCCTCTGCTCTCCCTCCTCTCAGACGTGTTGGTGAAGTCCTGCAACCCTGTGGTCTTCAGCTTCTATAACTACCTTCGCACGCATCCTCTGCTGATTCGGCGCCATTTCGCCTCCCCCGAAGGCACCGTGACCACTGTGGGCTTGACCTCCGAGAAGAGCGCCGTGGATGAAATCAACCTCATTGAGCGGAAGCTGTTCTTCACCACAGCCAACGCCCATTTCAAAGTGGGCTGCCCTGTGCTGGCCCTCGAAGTGCTCTCGAAAATCCCCAAAGTGACCAAAAAGGCGGGGTCCTCCCTCAGTAAAGGAGCATCCATAGTGAACGTGAGCTCTGCCCAGGCCAAGGAGAATGGCGGAAAACCCAGCGAGGTGGACTGGTCCACGCCTACTTCAGCAGCCCCCGGCTTAGACTGGGGGAGCGGTCTCGATACCTCAGCTAGCCTGGACTGGAGCCAGCCATCGGCTGTGGTCGAGGACGAGGGTCTGCAGTTGGATTGGGGGGACGACAAGGATGACGAGGATGAGGATGAGGATGGCCTAATGATGAAGCCAAAGGCTGAGGATGAGGATGGCCTAATGATGAAGCCAAAAGCTGAGAAGAGTGCCGATAAGCCCAAGGTGACACAGCCGATGAGGCCTCCCAGCCTTCAGCGGGAAGACTCGGCCGGGGAGTCTGAGGTAGATGTAATCGCGGAGCAGCTGAAGTTCCGGGCGTGCTTGAAGATCCTGATGACAGAGCTGCGGACTCTGGCCACGGGCTACGAGGTGGACGGCGGCAAGCTGCGCTTCCAGCTCTACAGCTGGCTGGAGAAGGAGATTGGTGCCATGCACCGTATCTGCAACTATAAGGTTGAGGCGTCCAGTGAGCTGGAGAAACTGCGGGATGCCGAGGGGGCAGAGCCCGAGGAGGCGGCGGAGCGGACAGACGCGGGCGCCTACGAGCGCCACCAGCTGGAGCGGCGCCGACTGCAGGCTAAGCAGCAGCACGCCGAGAGACGCAAGGCCTGGCTCCGGAAGAACCAGGCGCTGCTCCGCATCTTCCTGAGCTACTGCAGTCTGCACGGGGCCAAGGGCGGAGGAGTCACCTCTGTCAGGATGGAGCTTTTGTTCCTGCTGCAGGAGTCCCAGCAGGTCAGCACCACCCTAACAAGGTCTTCAGTTTAGCTGTTTGCAGTGAGCTAGTTGGTTTACTGTTCTGCTCAAGTTTGATATCTCAAATATCTAACCTCAAAGAACCTGATTTAGTTGTTTTGCTTAACGAGGTGCTGCTTTTTTGGTAAAATAGATATCTGGGTTTTATCACCCAAAAACACTGGGAGGACCCTGTCACTGGCTGAAATGGGGTGATTAATCATGATGAATTTTTGTTCTGCACCTTTGCTTTGACGTGCTTTGGCACTTGTCCCTTGCAAGCTTGCATCTCTCGACCCTCACACTGCTTTTTGATTTTGCCTTGGTTAGGAGACCACGGTAAAGCAGCTACAGTCGCCCCTGCCGTTGCCCACCACGCTGCCCCTGCTCTCGGCCAGCATCGCTCCCACCAAGACGGTCATCGCCAACCCCGTTCTGCACCTCTGCAACCACATCCACGACATCCTGTACACTGTGGCGCAGATGGACATGCCTCCACACCCCGACGTCTCCGACGACCGGGTTAGCCTCCCCCTTCTCCGGGGGGGTCGTGCCAGCCCTCCCGTCCTTCATGGTGGAGGCATCGCATGGGAAGCAGGAGAAACTGGGGATGGAGCGTGTTTGCCGGTCTTGCTAACTGTGGTGCTAACCGTTGCAGGTTAACGCGCTGCACACCCTGGCGGCCTCCCTATCTGCCTGCGTCTATCAGGCACTGTGTGACAGCCACAGTTACAGGTACTACCGAGTCTGCCAGTGGCGGTTACTGGGGCTAAGCCTGAAATGACACCGGGTTTGATGTCACAAAGGCTGATGGAGAGTCAGGCTCTGCTCAGGTTGCCGCATGACCGCATTGTGCTGAGAAGTCCGGTTAAAAATAGTCTGCGGCTTCTAAGGATTGTGAAATTCCTACTCGTGTTTTGTTCTCATGCATGCATGGAAATTCGTGCTTTCTGCAGACCATAGTTGAGAGTATTGATTGGTTTTTCTTTATCCTGATGTTTTGCCAGATTTTGTGCTTTTCCCTCAGAAATCACAACGCCGAGTGACCCTCTAACACTCCGCTAATTGTTCGTGTGTGCGTGTGTGTGTCCTTGCAGCAGCCAGACGGAGGCCAACCAGTTCACGGGGATGGTGTACCAGGGCCTACTGCTGAGCGACAGGCGACGGCTTCGCACCGAGAGCATCGAGGAGCACGCCACACCCAACTCTCCCCCTGCCCAGTGGCCGGGTGCGTGGTGATTCGCCGCTGTAGCGGTTATGGTCTCCTACAAGTCCTGTGGTTTTGGTGATATTATTTCATGTATTTTTTTTAATAGACCTTTTTTTTTGCTAATTGTTATTTCTTGTATCCTTAATTTAATTCCTTTAAAATTTTTAAAAGATTTTTTAAAATAAAGATTTATTGACTGACTGATCTCCGGCACGCCCTTGTGTTGGAGGGTAATCTGATCTGGATATATGATTTTTATATTGGTTGGAGTTTTTAAGGCTAACTCGTGCGCTCATAATCATGCGGCCCTCTCACCCTACAGGTGTGTCCTCCCTCATCAACCTGCTGGCGTCAGCGCAGGACGAAGAGCAGCCGCGGCTGAACGTGATGCTCTGCGAGGCGGTGGTGGCCGTATACCTGAGCCTGCTTATTCACGGCCTGGGAACGCACTCGGCCAACGAGCTCTTCCGCCTGGCCGCGCACCCACTCAACAACCGCATGTGGGCTGCAGTCTTTGGGGGCGGAGCCAAACTCATCATCAAGCCCAAGAGGCCCCCGGACCCCGTCCCAGGTACTGTGATCCCGCCTCCTGCCGTATGCCTCGTCAATGAAAGCAAGAAGGTCCGTGCATGGCTGCCACCAGCCACTTCCTGAGACCATACTGACGTTTGGGCCTGGTCTGCCTCTGACAGCTGTGTCTAAGGGGGCTGGTAGGGAAGGAGCACAGAATGTTCCGGGCCCTCACGAGCCCGCGCCCGAGCATGCCTCGCACGCCTCACCTCTCGATGTCCCCGACATCGCAGAGGAAGTCGCACCCCAGGCCAGCCGTGAGTAACTGGCAGGCGGATTTGCAGTGCGGTTGCCGTGGGAACGGCTCGTTTGACTTCCCCATTTTCTGTCCGAGATTCTGCTTTTATTCCCTGCAAGAAAATATTTAGAGAGACATTTCTTATTTTTGGAGTGGGGGAACAATGCATGTTTTTGCGTGTGTGTGTCCATGTGCCTGCTGTTGGCGTGGCTGTGCGTGTGTGTGTCCATGTGCCTGCTGTTGGCGTGGCTGTGCGTGTGTGTGTCCATGTGCCTGCTGTTGGCGTGGCTGTGCGTGTGTGTGTCCATGTGCCTGCTGTTGGCGTGGCT
>JAODLC010000007.1:8083191-8097966 GCA_026781145.1 Hippopotamyrus pictus
TGCGTGTGTGTGTCCATGTGCCTGCTGTTGGCGTGGCTGTGCGTGTGTGTGTCCATGTGCCTGCTGTTGGCGTGGCTTGTGCGTGTGTGTGTCCATGTGTCTGCTGTTGGCGTGGCTGTGCGTGTATCTCGTTTTTCTTTATCATTTTTTGTTTTTGTGTTTTTTTTTTTTTTATCATTCTCATGCATCAGCAACAACAGCCACTAATATTAATTTGGAGTCTGAGGTCAAAGAAGATGGCGCAGAGCCTGACTCAGGTACCCGCGCCCCCGCTCCCCCAGCTTCCTGCTCCTGCCGTTTCTGACGTGACTGTAGAGTAGAGCATCACATGGGTGTAGATCCGACCCCCTCCTGTAGGTAGCCTGAATGATGACTCCCATCCCTTTGAGCTGATCTGTGCGCTGTTCCAGTTTGTCCTGACCACATGCAGTCTTCACACTAGCCATGATTATTTTGTGGTTTTAAGGAGTACCTACGGTGACTGAACACATGATGAATTACGATAAACAAAATAATACCGAGAGCAAGGATCTATCCATCTCTCTGTCTATGCCTATTTTACCTTGAGTAAATTTTACGAATAAAGTTGTGTATTACAAATTGTCAGGGATTTAAAGCCTTGTAACTTATACCACATCTCTCAATCCTTTTGAACATACCTTGTTCTGAGATTCAATATTCTCATTCCTTAAGTTTTACCCACAGTGTGGTTGTAAGCTGACTTCTCTGTCCTTGTTTCTGCTTGTCCTGTTCCCTTCCTCTGTGTCCTAAAACATCAAAGTGTCCTTTTTAAAGCGTGGGGGATGGGGGGGCACGTGTTCCCTTCTTTAATGCTATCGCGCTGTCCTCCTGCATGGTCGGCGGCAGTCCACCATCACGGGGGCACTTAGACACCCTCCCGTTCGCATGACGTACCTACAATGGGGCAGAGCACCACCGTTGGCCTAATGAGATCCCACTGGATGCAGCCTGGGCTCTTATGAGGGCGTCATATGTGTAATCTTATTAAAAGCACATCCTGTCCTGTTGGAGGTGCTGACTTCACTCTACATGCCAAATCGGATACCCTCCACATTGAGGAGGATTTAAGGGGCGTAGCAATTTAAGCCATTCTGGCAATTTTCCGTCCGCTCTGCTTGGTGTTGGATTTATTGGCGCTGTTCCCGTTCCGTTTGTTTCTGTACCTGTGCTGTCATTGGCTGAGTTGTCCCTCTGTTTGTCTGTGTCAGTCGCAGCGGTTCCTGACATCGTGATCCCGGATAACCGTAAAGGTTTGTGGATGCCCGTTTTGCGTTTGCATTGCTCTGTGTGTCTTGTCTGCCCGGCCAGTGAGGGGGGGGTGGTGAATCGGGAAGAGGAGAGAGATCCCAGTGGAATGTGGTTCCTTTCTGCGCACTGCCCGGTGGCTGCCGGAGTGGCATGCTTGAATAATTTTCATTCTTGCTCATCATGGCCGACGCTTCTCAGCAGGGGAGTTGCTGGTCATGAATCAGTCTTACTCGGGATGCAAGTGCTTCCTCCTTCCAGTTCCTCTTGGGTTTCTGATCGTGGCGAAAGGTCTTTGTTCTCGAAACCTTTTTAAATGGTCACCCTTGCAAGCTGATTGTTCCTTCAAGATGCAGACATGAATATATAATCTGCAGTTTCTGTCTCTAAAGGAGAGCTCCTGTGAGAATCCTATATCTATCATTCAGTATTGCCAGCACTGAGTTTTGTCCTTTGTCTATGACAGAAAATGTCAGATTAGCCACTGCAGCTTTCACTGCTGTCCTCGAAGCACACGTAGATCCATCGATGAGGGCCGAGGACAGATCGGACCTACCTAAATCCTGTAATCTGACCCATGTCCTTGATTGGTCACCCTCGTGTGTCATGGGAGATGGAGCACAGCTGCTTCCTGAGAGGTTGTGGCTCATGTCATTAGCCTTGAGTGCATATTATAGAGCTTGTCTGATAAACAGGTTTTCGCCAGAGAGCCGTCTCCCCGCATGCTCGGTCTCTGCCAGACCTCTCTCGCTCTTGGTTTTGTGTGGTTTACCTGCTGTAATGGTTCTTTCTTCTCTTGGTCTCTCAGCTCAACCGGGCTCTGGTCACCCTTATTAAATCTATATTTTGTTTTCACCTCCTCCTGAGTGATGCCGTGAGCATCCGCTGCTCTGTAACACTCCTGTACGGTTTCCACAGTGCCCCCGCCCCCAGCGGAGGACGTGGACAAGCAACGGCGCAGGTTCAACATGCGGATGCTGGTCCCTGGTCGGCCTGTCAAGGAGACACCTGCCACCCCGCCCCCGGTGCCGGCTGAGCGGCCCACGTACCGGGAGAAGTTCATCCCTCCAGAGCTCAGCATGTGGGACTACTTTGTGGCTAAGGTAGGAGGTCATCACCCTGCCGGGCCCTGCCTTTCCTCTCCATGTCCCCCGTGGCGTTAACTCTCCTTATTTTCAGCGACACTAAACCATTTGAATCACCCCCCCCCCTCCTATGCAGCCCTTCCTGCCCCTGTCCGACAGCGGCGCTCTGTACGATTCCGACGAGAGCGTTGCCAGCGACGATGAAGACGATGACGCCTTCCTGTCCAACACGCAGATGACGGAACACTCCGACCCCAATTCATACAGGTCTGCCGTGTCTCTTTTCTTCTTGCGCACTGTCTCCGTCCATTGCCCGTCAGTTGCTCGTGGGTGGGTAACACCGTTACGTTACCCATGAATCATGTGCGGAGGCAGCAAAGTGATGCATTGATTTGCTCTCCTCTGTAGTTGGGCCCTCATCCGGTTGGTTATGGTCAAGTTGGCTCTGCATAACATCAAGAGCTTCCTCCCACTAACAGGCCTGGATTTCACAGGTACTGCGCAACCACTCTAATTCAGAGATTCAGTGTACCTCCGCCCCCATCCAGCATGGAAGAATAGTTTCTTGATGCAACTTGTTTGTTTAGCAGGGTGCCCATTTTTGAGTTTGAGCTTCTTTGCGGTCATTTTTGCAGATTTGCCTGTGACGTCACCTTTGGTGAATGCGATCCTCAAGACTCTGGAGAATTGGGAGCAGCTGCTTCTGGAGAGGATGAATAAATTTGAAGGGCCGCCACCCAATTACATCAACACCTACCCGGCTGACATCAGCGTGGGAGGCAGTCCGGCTGTCCTCCGGCACAAGGCCATGCTGGAGCCTGATAACACACCTTTTAAGTATGTCCACCCCCCTCACCCCCTTAGCGCTTTATACCGATCCTTTGCAGAGCGCTAACTGTGACCCCTGCTCTCCCCAGGACGAAACACCACTTGTCATTTCCTGTACGGCGTTTGTGGCACTTCTTGGTCAAACAGGAAATCCTCCAGGAGATTCTGATCCGATATATCTTCACCAAGAAGCGGAAGCAGACTGAGGTAATGAGGCAGAGCTGAGTCTGTGCCCCCACGCCTGGAAACACCAGCCTCCCTCCTTTTTCCTTTCATAATCATCCCGGGGAAGTTGCATTTGGCCTTGATACCTGTATTACCTCCCGTTGCTCCTATACACTGCAGTAATTCTCATGCATGCCTGTGACTTGTCTTAGTGGATGTAAGCATTGCCCCTCTTTGGCCTGCTGCTTTTCAATGAAACTGGGTGTAACATTCCACAAATACATCAGTGATCAGACAGATACCACTCCTGAGTGTAACTGGGCAATACGTTATCTTGTTTGACGTGCACAAAACTTATTACATATTACAACCCTGTTTCCAGAAAAATTAGCACACTGTAAATTACTTCTGCAATTCAGTTTTTTTTCTCAGCTTCTGCGCACCAAAAGCAAATGGCTTTTATTTCAAGGATTTTTGTACCTGTCAGACAAGCCTAACCCACCCTCCCCGTATCTTCCGGTCACGGTTAACTTCCCCGGTTTTGGTTGTTTTGCGTTTGTCATTGTTCTGGTGTGGTACTGCATTGTGAAAGTCTGGCAGAAGACCACCCACAAACCTACCCCTGTTGTGATACTTTAACTGGTTTGTTCTGGATTTCTTTGACAAACCAAGGTAAGTCATGCATGTATTTCACCCGGACACCATCAAGTGATGTGCCATGAGGAGTTTGCTCAGTCGGTAAGCGATCTTAACTGGTCGGAGATCAGTTAAGATGACGCATGTGTGTGAAATGATGACCCATTCATTACATCTTTTCTACCTCGGTAAACCCTCTTTTTTTCATTTGATGTTTTTTTTTTTCCGTTGTTTGTGCATGTTTTTGTTGTTTGTGACTGTGTGGCGTGTATATGTGTGTCTTTGTGTGTGTGTGTGTGTTTGTGTCGTGTAGTTTTTAGAAGACCATGTGGACCACCTCACACAAAACTACGTAACAGGAGGTCGAAAACCCAGCAAGGTAGCGTGCCCCCACTGCGGCCCCCCGCCGGCAGCTTTCCGCTATGCCCTCCCAAGCCGCGGCGACCGCTGACTGACCTTTTCTAACATGAGCTCTCTCCACTCCCACCCCCTAACAAAGATGATAAACGATAAATCCTCTATTTGCCACTTGCAAGTACAGGTACATTGGAATGCTCCTCTTTGCCAACGCCATCTTGCTCTCCATAGCTTGAGGGGGGGGGGGGGGTCACAGCGCAGGGTCAGCTAATATGCAGCGCCCCTGGTGCTGGGGGGTTAAGGACCTTGCTCAAGTGCCCGCAGACATGTGACTGTTCTGCTGAGGCCAGCGCTTGAACCAGCAATCTTCTGATCATGGGCACAGAGACTTGGCTCACCGGCGCTGCTAATGTTCTGGCAGTAACACCTTGAGAACACTAATAATAAAGCACAACCGATGTGCCGTAAATGCTCCTCACGCTCTGGCTGGGACTCCCAGACTTCCCTGCGGGGCGTACAGTTTAATACGCAGGGTGTCTCCTTCAGAATGATGGACGACTGATCAGCACTGTCTCTCTTCAGGTGGAGGCGGATCTCGGCTACCCTGGGGGCAAAGCTAAAGTTATTCACAAAGAGTCCGACATTATCATGGCGTTCGCCATCAACAAGGTGAGTCTTACTTAGTCTTTACTGGCATCAAATCATGAGCAGATGACCTAATGTTAGTTGACCATAAAAAAAGAACAAAAAAGCCCAGTGATTACACTCACTGGATGTTCTTCATTGTACTAGTCTACAATTATGAGGATTAAATGCACTAATATTAAACTGTGTATGCTAAAATATGTACACTCTCTTTTTAATAAATTTGTATGTTGCGAGTCAGTGGTATGAAATGGCAAAAATGGCTGCCTCTCCAGAACTTCTCCCAGCAGGCAATGGGGCAATCAGTTGACCAATCGCATGCTTTTCAGTTCCACTTTGCCAGCTCATGTTAGACTATGAATCTGCCGGGCAGTTGGGTAGCATTATGGGCATTTTGTTGGGGTAGTAATCTGCCGCTCTTTGACTTTGCTTTTCGGTAGGCCAACACCAATGAAATCGTGCTGGCCTCCACTCACGACGTGCAGGAGGTCGATGTCTCCACCCTCTTGGCTGCCCAGCCCTTCACCTGGATTGGGGAGGAGTTCGACAAAGAGTCCCGCAGGTCCGTATGGGCACCTTGGGTCAGGCGGAGCTCAACTGGTGTGTGTGTGTGTGTGTGGGGGGGTGTTGTGACCGTTTCTGGGACCTTCTGTGTCGCCCTCAGCTCTGACGACCTGGATTACCGCTCCTCCCACACCAACATTGCCCAGGCCAGCTCAGCTCCCTTTGCTCCAGCTCAGGTGCCCGTCTCCTCCTCCATGCCGTGGCTGGGCAGCGGCCAGACAAGCACCGGCGGCAGCGTGGTACGTGGGGCCCGAGGGGCCGCCAGCCGCCCAGGGGATCTGACCCACGCTGTGAGAGACAGGCAGCCAGCAGATGGAGCCCCCTGTCAGACTCCCCTACTGCAGAGTTCTGACCTTTCCATGAGCTTCTTCCCCTTGGCCATTGGCTTAGCAGACTGTATGTCCCCCTTAAAGGGGCAGTTCACCCCAAAACTGAAAAAGATATGTTTTAGGGGGGCTTTAGTGCTATCTACCCAACTAGGTTCTGCTGTGAGTTGCCTAGTTTTGGAGATATCGGCCGTAGAGATGTCGGGCTTCTCTTGAATATAATGATTCGAAAACTTCAACGGCAATGTCTCATCAGAAATTATGACCCAGTTACTCAAGATAATCCACAGACTTTGTAGTCAGCAGTTTAATACAGGAGATATTTTCTTCTACCGAATTCCACACACCAGTCGTATGACTGTGCAGAAGAGATAAGCACCCCTGCACTATCCTTTGCACAGTGGTATGGAGTTCGGAAGAAGAAAATAGTTCCAAGTTTAAGATTATTTGTTGGGTATTTCATATAAACCATGGCTTCATGTGTTACAATTAACGGCCTTGGTAAAGCATGTGATGCCCGTAACAGGGAAGTTTTTCTCCATAATTCATCTCAGTCTCAGGTATTTTTCTGTTCTTGTCTACCAACTTTAAATGGAAAGTATGTTGGAAAATAAATATGTGGCAGGAAAGTGGGAAATAGGCAAATGATGGTTCCAGGATAATCGGGGTCTTGCTGTAACTGCGACAGAAGCTCAGTGGTGGCAAATGATGGTTCCAGGATAATCGGGGTCTTGCTGTAACTGCGACAGAAGCTCAGTGGTGGCACTTTGCTTTCTGCAGATCATGAAGAGGAACCTGAACAATGTGAAACGAATGACTTCCCACCCAATTTTCCAGTACTGTAAGTCTGCTGCCTGCTCAGACTCTAGCGAGAGGAGGCATCTCAGGGCGTCAAAATGAGCCCCCGTGTTTTTGTTTAATATTTTATTTACAGGCTCTGTCTCCTGCTGCTTGTATTATGGTTTAAATTCTTTTTGGGAATGGTTTAATGGAAAAATCAGAGGGATTTTATGCAGCAGTTCGTCATATCTTGGTCTGTTTATCGTGCTTGGCACTGGGGTTTATCTCTGAAGTCAATGCTTCTCTCTGATGTTGCAGTTTTAATTGCATTCCCTTTGCACAGAGTAAAATACAGTACTTGACACACAAAATCAGGCCCATAGCGTCTGGTGTTTAATCCGCTGAAACGAGTCCACCGGCTCCCCCTGGTGGTGGCCTGACGCCGATTTACTGTGGCCTGCCTTCAGACATGACGGGCGCTCAGGACGGCAGCGTACGCATGTTCGAGTGGAGCCGGCCCCAGCAGCTGCTGTGCTTCCGGCAGGCTGGGAACGCCAGGGTCACACGACTCTACTTCAACTCCCAGGGAAACAAGGTGAGTGACGCAGAGGAGCTGCCTGAGCTGAACCTCTGGCTGTCTGTCTGTGCTTTACTTTACCTCTTTGACTGTCATCTTTTACATATCTTTTAATTGTATTTGCATTTTATTTCCGTGTTTCAAGTGTGATAATTCATATATGTTACATAATTGACATCATAATTATGGCTGACGTACCCACAGTGTGCCTGATCTGCTGAGAATCTGGTGACTCACTTGGCCGGATTTTGTTAGCTGTGAAGTGTGTCAAGCGCGGGGCTGTTTGGCTGTTTGAGGGAAGGTGTTGGTGGCACCTTTAGGGTTTGGTGCTGTGAGGACAGGAATGAAGTGATATGGGGGGGGGGATGTGTGGCTTGTTGGGGAGACCTTGTGGGGCCCATAATGCACTGGGTTTATTATTTGCTGCTGGGGCTGGCTCTCGTATTATATCCGGTGAATGACAGTGGTTTGCTGTTAGTGCTGTTCATTGTGGAGCTCAGGTAATGAAAACCGTGTTTGCTTCACACAGATGTCATTCAGGTCTGGCTGGAAGGAACAAAATTCTATTTACTTTGTTCCCTCTGAGCTGATGAGTAGCTCTTTGTGTCATTTGTTGGGGGAAGAGATCGTCCACGGTCCTGGGGGGGTCAGCTTGGAAGCTCTTGCAGTCCCCTTTCTACATCTGACAACGTCATTCCCTTTGAGAGACTGTTGCATTCATTTAATCAGATTAACCATTATTTCAGTAAAGCTGTAATGAAAACCTCAAACTACCTTCCTGGCCCCGAAGTAGGACCCCTCGTGTAAATTACTGCTCACTCAACATGTTATCGCGCCATTGATCTGATTCCCCGACGGCTATGGCTACCTGTAGAATCTTTGTCCTGTTTTATTAAGTAAAATCATCTCTCCAGTGTGGCGTCGCAGATGGTGAGGGGTTTCTAAGCCTTTGGCAAGTCAACCAGACATCTTCAAATCCCAAACCTTATTTGGTAAGTCGTGCAAAAAAGATGGAGGGATTCTTTGGGATTCATGGTCCGGGGTTTAGGACAGACTAAATACAGTGTTAATAATTGAGTGTGTACCTCACCCAGTCCCTAATGTCCCTCTGCTCCATGCGCACAGAATTGGCAGTGCCACTCCAAAGCTTGCGGTGACTTTGCCTTTATAACCTCATCCAGCCTCATTGCCACCGCCGGCCAATCCAACGACAGCAGGTGATCACATGTTTACTTCTGTTTGGTTCTGTATTGTGTGGACTTGCATTGAACTGGATGCCATACTTAATTTCTTTTTTCCCCCTACAGAAACGTGTGCTTGTGGGATACTCTTATCTCTCCCAGTAACTCCTTGATCCATGGTAAGTACGTAGGTAGATATTCAGCCAGCAAGAATTAGACCCGTATTAATGTAAAAGTGGCCCAACTCTGAGCCTATTGACAATGTCCTGTTACTTACGGCAGAAGTGTGATGTCCGTGTAAATAATGCTGCAAGTGTGTCAGGGAACAGAGCCGTGTGACGTTGTAATTGGAGCAGGAATGGGGCCTTAATTTGGGTTTGGGACTGGAGGTCAGTTTAAATATTTCATGGGGACGAAGACAATAAGCAGTTGCTTCAGTGTCAGCGCTGGGGAATTAGCATGCCCTCCATTTTAGCCCAAAACCTCTCCACATCAAAATGGCTGAGTCCGCTTTGCCCGCTACCCAGCATTCCCCTGTCACGAGAACGGCGCCACGGTGCTGCAGTACGCCTCCAAGCAGCAGCTCATCATTTCCGGCGGACGGAAGGGCTGTATCTGCATCTTCGACATCCGCCAGCGGCTTCTGCTGCACACCTTCCAGGCCCACGACTCGGCCATCAAGGCCCTGGCCATGGATGCCACGGAGGACTACTTCGTCACGGGATCGGCGGAGGGCAACATGAAGGTGCCGTGGGCTCACGTCCGGCCAGAAATCCGTGTCTGAGGAGAGGCGTGACTGCCTGCAAGCTCACACTGTTCAGGATTCTCTCTCCTCAAGTGTGTCTGTGTGTCTGTGTGTTTGTGAGTGAGCGTGTGACAGTGTGTGAGTGTGTGGGGACCATTTTTCCAATCTCCATAAGGATAACCTCAATTTTCTAAAAATCAGTGACTGCCATCAGAACACAAAGAATGCCAGAAGTCTTGTCTTTTGTTTGGTTACTTGTGGTTAAGGTTAGGGCTAGGTAGGGATTGTCATGGTTGGGATTAGGGTTTTTCCCCAAAGAAGTGAATGAACAGTCCCCGCAGATATATGACTGCAAATGTGTGTGTGCGTGCGTGCGTGCGTGCGTGCGTGCGTGCATGCGTGTGTGTGTGCGTGCGTGCGTGTGTGCGTGCGTGCGTGCATGCATGTGTGCGTGCGTGTGTTTGCGATTCTGTAACATCTCGTCGCTGCCCTCCCTCTGCATGGCCAGGTGTGGAAGCTGACCGGTCACGGGCTGCTTCACTCCTTCAGCACAGAGCACGCCAAGCAGTCCATCTTCCGCAATATTGGAGCCGGCGTCATGCAGATCGAGACGAGTCCCGGTAACCGGATCTTCACCTGCGGCGCCGACGGCACGCTGAAGATGCGTGTGCTGCCAGACCGCTACAACATCCCGGCTAGTATATTTGATATCTTGTAAATTGTAAACAGAAAGTGATAATAACAGAAGCCTAATAGGGTAAAACCTGGAAAAAGACACGTTCTGCAGCAGTGACGTCTTATCGCCTGTGGATTGTAACAAAGTGAAGCTTACACTAAGTATTTTTCCCCACAGCCTAAACAAGGAGGCTATTACACATGATTTTAAAGAGGAATTGCTGCAGTAAAAATAAAAATTAAAAGCTGAATTTGTTCCAATCTCTCATAGAGTGTATTAATAGGACAGCTATGCATGTACTGTAATTGTAAAAGCGGTGCAATCACAGGTTATTGATAGTGCTCTGTAAATGTACTCCAAGCAAAAATTTTAAAAAAGTGTGTACCTGTTGTCATTTTGTGCCCACAGCATCTGTTACCAGCACTGTGGTTCTGTTAAGTGGTTTCCAGTGTGAATCAAGTTGTCGGATCTTCATTTTATTTTGTTTTTATTTATTATTTATTTATTTGCTGCTCAGGCTTCAGAGTTTAGAGGAAAAAAAATGATATGTGACCCCTTTACCCCTGTGAAGTAGCCGGCGGTTCTAATCTAGAGACCAGAGGCCGCCGCTGTCGTGTTCCTGCACTCCCAGAGCTGCTGTCATGGGGCTCCCAGGCTAGTGGGTCTGCTTAGTTAGAGCGCCCTCTTCTGTAAGTCTGGCTCCTATGTTTCAAAAGCACTAAAGAGGTCAGTTCGACAAGAAACACACGTTTGTGTTCATTTTGCTGCAATAGACTTTTTTTTCCCTCTAGTTAATTTCCTTCCACTGTTTATGTTTAACTTATTGCCTTCGTTAGGATGTGCTGTGTTTTGCATAGCTAAATGGGACAGTGCAACAATATGTAGGCCGGTGTCTTTTTTTTTTTTTTTTTACAATTTATCCATAACGAAGGAACCTTTGCACTCAAATCTTGGGACATTATAAAACTTTATTTAAAAATACAAATGCAAACTATTACAGCAGAAACTGTTACATTTGCAAATGAATGTCTGGCTCTCTTAGGCCAAGTAGTAAATAATTTGAAATAGTTTTAATATACATATATAAATATATAAAGTACCAAGACAGCTTGTACAAACATTAAAGCATTTTCTTTATTATTTTATTTGTATCATACCAGCTGAATTAGTTGTACTTTTGGTTAAATGTATGGTACTCGTTGGACAGGTTTGTGTTTCTGTCGAGCTGTTGGAAGCCGTGGCCCAAACTGTGTTTAATTGTTCAACCAAAATGTACTTTCCCTTCCTGTCTGTGTCGTGCACCTTGAGCTCCTACTGCTCTCGCCCATGGGGAAGAATCACAGCGAAGCCGGGAGACCTCGGTAGGCTGTCAACCTGCTGGTAGTCCTATCACCATAAATGTTTTACCTTTGTAAGTTGAATAAATTCTTTTTATCTCATGAAGCTAATTTTGCACTTTAGCTCTTTTTTTCCTTTGTAGAAAGACAGACATGCTGACAGGCTTGAGGATCCCAGCTGCCGTTTTGGCCATTTTCCTGTTCCTCACAAGTTTCTATTGAGCAATTTTAATTATAAACTGAGTGATGAATGCTAGGGTGGGAAATTCCAGGCATCGGCTCTTATTCAGTCGCTGATAGGTCATTATTTTGATTCCTGGCCACAGACAGTGCACCCAGTGCACCATAATGGTCACCCACTCTCCACTGTGGGCAGTGGTGGCTTGATGGTTAGGGAAGCGCACTTGTAATCGAAAGATTGCAGGTTCGAATCCCCCACCCGCAAGTCACCACTGAGGTACCCTGAGCAAGGTACCGTCCCCAAGCACTGCTCCCTGGGCGCTGAATTAGCTGCCCCCTACTATGTCATGAAAGTCACATATGGGTTAAATGCAGAGGACACATTTCATTGTTGCGCACTGTGTGCTGTGGTGTGTTAACAATGACTACTGATGACCTAATTCTAATTATTCAGTTCATTCTGAGGTATATGTACACATTACCACCTAAATCCAATTTTTAAATTATGCTTGTTTCCTTTCACTGGTAAAAGGTACAAACACATGGCACAGCTGTTTTATTAAATATACCAACATAGTCCAAGTAAGGCCCCTTTTTGTCTCTGGGACAACAGTAAGTGAGCTCTTTGTTGACTGTTGTACTGAGCTGTTACGTTTGCTTATAGCCTGTTAGCTTTAGCAAGTGTGGCTAATGTCCTTTGACTTCTCACTTAAAAGTGTTTTCGCCCACAGAGCTGCCCCAGACTGGGTGCTGTCTGTAAAGCCCCGCACACTGATGTGTGTGAAAGTACCAGGATGATTGGAACCACCATGTATGGTATCAATTACACCATATGTAAAATCACTTGGATCACAGTTTAGCGATTCTGATATTTAGCTGCCCATTAAATGAAGTGCTTGATCCTGTCTGCATGCTGTACATATTCACACAGAGCCACATGAGTCGCTTTTTGTTGGTGCTGGACGTTTGGATGAATGAGCAGCACCGATGTACTTGATGTGCTGATCCTTGGCTCATTCCTGTCCTTCCACAGACATTAACACTTAAATGAAATGGTTAAAAAAACAATCTTCCTGCTGTAGCTGTAATTTGCACGTAAATCTGTTGAAGCTTGAGAAATGTTTATCTATGACCCTGCAAAAAAACTAATCATCAGACAGAAAAACTACATCATAAGTTTGCACATAACTGTTGTCCCAAACGTAGAGGGTTTGGTTCTTCGGACTGTAGGACACCATGGTCAGGATGCCAGTCGGCGCCCGAAATTCGACGCTCACACTCAGGGGTTCCCGTTTAAACAGATCGAATGCATACGTGATTTTCGTGTCTTTTGCATCAGTAATGTAGAGCACCCCACGGGCTATGAAGGCATTACCAGCCTTTGTTCTTGGGTAGGAGGCATTGATATAGGTGGTGATCGAGAAGGTGGTCTCCTCCAGCTGAGCAACGATAATGTTTTCATCTATGCTAGAAGCAAATATGAGCCACAGGCCATTTTCATCCACAGCTAACTTGAAGTATGTCTTAGAGTTGTGGAGGAAATAGATCAAGTTGTGGTACAGGGCATTCTCAATGGCCAACGTAGATAAGTGTTGGGTTTGCAAATTGAATCTGTAAAATAACACAGAATAACCATAGATGGTAAATGAGATTTATCTGTCAATTTTACATTAGCTGATGACCCCTGTACTTACTTTGCAACCTTGAAGGTTCCAGCTATATGGTAGTAGAAGGACCCATTGTGAACCGTATGACCACATCCCTGGAAGAACTTTTTGACATCGATGCTGTTGGCGCTTCCATTCTGGAACGATTCCATGTTCTTGTATTCCTTTACTATTCGGCCTAGAAGAGGGCAGATTCAAGCAAACTCACTCACACTTAATGTAAAGCAAACCAGTTTTAAATCAAAAACCGATGAGACAGACGTACCAGAGAAATGTTCAACCACCCAAATGCGAGGGTCATTTTCTGTAGCCGTGTCTTGCATCCATGTTCCAAATGTACTCTCCATTTTAGTGACATTTATAGGGCCAAGTAAAGCTTTTATAAGGTTCTCTGTAGGATTGAAACAAATGACGCATTTTACTAAGTGAACATTCGCTGAATTGACAGAGAGACAAACAGGACATGTTACCAGTTTTCGTTAAAGTTGTGTCTTTCTTTGCCATTCTTTCAGCCAAGATGTCATCATTTGGGTTGGCATGTACCACCCCTGGAACAGAAATCCATGAGAATTACTGTAGTAGGGTGCTAACCACCACTACATCTCACTCTTGGGACCCAGGTTCAAGCCTCTTCTTCCCCCCCCCAAATAGGCACCACCACTCCCCATGCATACCAAGGTCAGGCTTGAACCAACAACCTTCTAATCACAGGTATAGAGGCTCAGCCCACTGAGCTATTCAAGCAACCACTGAGCTAACAGAGCAAGTATAAAACCAAGAGGAAACTGGGTTCAGATATATCACCCCTGGAAAAGAAAATCTATGGGAATTACTGTAGTAGGGTAATGGGTGGCCTGGTAGTGTAGTGGTTAGCACTGCTGTTTCATATATCTGGGACCTGGGTTCAATCCTTCAGTTCTGCCATGGTTTGTCAGTATTACCTGCTCCATGTAATACTTCAAAATTTGGTTAGTACTCTACATAGATGAACTGTGAAATGTCTTCTCAATAGACCAGTGTAATACTGATAGTGAGATTAGTCCTCTATATTTACTTATCTCATTGTGTATGTATTACACTGACTAATCTCATATCAATAGTTTGCTGGGCTAGCTAGAGGAGTAATGTAATTTATCTGGTGCATCTAGACGAGTGTTTCCCAATCTGGTCCTTGGTGACCCCCAAACAGCCCATCTTTGCCTCCAGCTCCCTGCTAGCCAGTCCTACATAATGGTGTCAGTGACTGTCCTCCCTACCCTTACGCTCATGCTCACCTCCAAACTTCTGGGCCAGGAGCTGGGACTGTTGCCCAGTCTCACCCTGACTTTTGCTCCTTGCTACTCTAGGGGGGCCAGAAGGCCCGGGAGGACCAGCAGGACCAGGGGGACCTTAGCAAAAAGAAAACACACAAACCTAAAACAATCCAAAACGTCTTCACCCCTGGCAGGGATGTTTGATAAATATTTGTTGACAGTTTTTCATTTTGAACAATTTTTTCATTAAAAGCTTTAATATAAAATATTCCATAATGTGCACTAGAACTGCTGTCCTCCGATCTTCTATAACAACAATTAAACTCTGTCCTTTTTCACCTGGAGGACCAGGAACTCCCACGTCTCCTTTTTCACCTGGAGGACCAGGAACTCCCACATCTTTTTCACCTGGAGGACCAGGAAATCCCATGTCTCCTTTTTCACCTGGAGGACCAGGAACTCCCACATCTTTTTCACCTGGAGGACCAGGAAATCCCATGTCTCCTT
>JAODLC010000007.1:8103596-8135400 GCA_026781145.1 Hippopotamyrus pictus
TCTCCCCAAACGAGCTTGATGGGCCGAATGGCCTCCTCTCGTTTGTAAATTTCTTATGTTCTTATGTTCTTATGTTTATCTGGGTCCTTTGTAAGAAAACCACAGTCCTGGTACCCATATAATTCACTGGGAGCTGGGGTGTCTCTCTGATGCCTGTCAGGCTCCTGCCTGCAACCTCCACACCTCCTTGTCAGGGAACGTTGCCAAAATCAAACAACTGCTTGAAGACGACAAGCGCCAAGTCACTCCAAACAGCTCCAGTCACCCGTGGCAGATGGCCTTAGGAATCTGCTATGCGTTTCCACCAGGGTGGGGGCACTGAGGTATTAAACACTAGCAGTAGCCGGGATTTTATTTTATGAATCTATGTTAGCTGACGTGTGCCTAGAAATTATGGCTCCCCTGACAAAATATCACTCCGGGCCCCCTTGCCCAATTTTACATATAATTGTACTTATGCAAGGGCTCCTGTGAAGTTCTGGGGCCCCAGAATCTGTCAGGGTATCCACACCCCTGTATGTCATTCCAAGCTGTGAGCCATTGAGTAACGCCTTGCCCAGATAGGGTGGCCACATCTTGGACACCAAGCCGCCTGTCCTGTTTGAATGAGCAGCTGACTAACGGATTTATCTTTCAAAGTTGAGACTGTCAAAGTAGGCACTTGGTTTCTCAGAGGGCAACCAAGTGCCTACGGGGCAACAGTCAGTGAAGTTGGACAGCACAAGCTAACAAACCAAACACTAAATCAGGGCCGACTCCTCAGGCGCTTCTCTTGAGACGATTGTGTGTAGGGGAAACTCACTCTTTCCATTAAAGGCAGGACCTCTGAACCAGTCTGGGACATTTTGAGCCTTTTGACCCATAAAGTTCACCCTTACATGACTGGAAAATTTCTCTCACATTCCCCGAATAGCTGTCAACCAACCATATTCTGAACACATATATACACGAATCAAAGAAAGTTACGAAATCGCGTTTCGCAAAAAGTTTTTTTTTTTATTTAAATACTATGGGCACTGACAGTTCTTCTGCAAAGACAAGTCATGTACTTGAAATCGATCCAAACATGGTGTCTACAGGGGAGGGTAACCCTGCCTGTCGAACAATTACGCCTCAGTTCTGAGTGGGTCTATATTCCATTCTTGGCCGGATCAGCGATACAAGCACCCCCCAGCTCCCCTCAGGCAAACGAACACAGCGCAGAGTAGCATTACTCCGTGTGACAGAAGTATTATAACCACGTTTGAAAAAGACAGGCTTTGCTAAAAATAAAAAGCCAAGATGATCAGACCATCTAAAGGACATTTTATTTGATATGTTAATCCCAACTAAAGTCGGCTCTCCTCCTATGCAGGATTTCTGATGCAATTCACAAACAACCTGTTCAAAGTACCTATCAAGCCAAAAAGTCCGGAACTTTTAGAAACCTTCATCTACCTCCTTTATTTCTCTCATTAATCAGATAACAAGAAAAAAAAATTGAATTGCAAAAGTAAATGGTATGCAAATTAAATATTGTGAAAACAGAATATTGTGCTACTAAAAATAAAGAACAATCAATTCTGTGCAAATAAATTATACGCAATCAGAACAGGAATCACTGACAATTAAGTGACACGGATATTCTGTGATTATTAACGCCGAGCCCAATGCGTGATAAGAAGCCGCTGCCGTTCACCGGGGTCCGCTGAGCGAGATCACTGAACACTGCACTGAGATCACTGCACACTGCAGCCACCTACACTGGCGGGCACAGGAGTCCCTCCAGCTGGCCTCCTCATGAGTTTGACAGTCACCGATGGACAGTAAGAGCCTTCCTCGGTGGTCGAGGCGGCGTGCCAGGTGGGCGGCGACTCTGGGGGGGCTCACGAAACTGGAAAGAGGTCTCCGTCGCTATCTCATCCGCGCTGCCGAGGTGGATGCAGTAGGCGGTGATGTTTCAAAAAGGCTGACATTTCCCTCAGAAGACCAAGAGAAGGTGCTGTGTAATATGAACTGTGAGAATAACATACACTCATTAGTGACCTTTACTGATCAGGACAGCCATTTCATGTATATTTCATAGTATTTAAACAGTCAGGAGCGTAGATCTGTATTAATTAGTTTTCCATCTGTATTTTCACTGCATCATCCTTTCATTAGCTGACTAAAGTTGAACACCTTCCTCTTACTGCTACCATCAAACAGCACCATTGAATTCCATCTTTTTCAGTCTAATTTCTGACACTGACTCTGAGAATGAAGACCTGACAGATCCCCTCCAAGGCTTTCAACTTACAAGTACATTTGAAAATACTTCAGTTGCTAGTGCAGCATTTGAAATGAAACAAGAGTCGTAGCTGAAATGATTACATTAACATAATCCTTTTAACAACTGATATGAAAGCGAAGCGTGTCAAGTTATAAAAAGTAAAAGACAGTTTTCAATCCAGATTTCGCAACCGTATCACTTTGTCCTGGCATTATACTGAAGAAATGATGCTATAGTTATCCCTCCTACGTACCTATCTCTAACAAAACAAGAAATGAATCAAGAAAGTATGTCTAAGCACTGGTTTGGCAAGTGAAGGCATCTTGGGTACCACATAAGTCTACAACAAAATATGACACCCCAGACGTTGTGTGGATTTGACACAGCGCTGGCTGCTGTTAGCTGATGCGATGTTCCAGGGCGCTGTGTGGGAACGCTCTAACAGAGCACGATTCAAGCATCGCCGACACAAAACCACGACGCTGGAGCTGCCTGCTTGTTCAGGCCAAAGAATCCAAGTCTTTAGAACGATGTGGGGAGAAGCCGGCCAAACTGCTGCTTGCACACAAAGATGCCCAGTTCAACGCCCCAAATACTTTCACGGGGGATGTGGGCGCTGAGTGAATTCACAAGTTCCCCGGTTCAGATTAAACAAGACAAAGACTCTCTGGCCACACAGAAAAAGCTTTTTGTGCCAGGAATGACACCAAGTCATAAGAGAAATTGCCAGTTTTCAGGAAAGTACATTCAGACTGTCTGGTTATGTCTAATGCAGAGCATACAGGCCATAATATTCTCAGTAGTACACAGCATGTCCTGAACGCACAGCTCTACAGACTAGGTGGGCATGGCATCTCAGTGCATGGCACTAGGTGTCGCTAAATTGCCCAAGGTGTGCCATCCGGGGTGTCCCCATTCTGCACCCTGTGCCCCCCAGGACGGGTTCCAGGCACACCTAGATCACGCACTGGATGAGCAGTTATGAGAGAAAGATGGGCAAATTACAGAAACCGTGACTTCTGACTGTTCTGCTCTCAGCAAATTGTTCCTTCCGCGTCTGCAACACCATCAGTACCTTCTTCCTTATGTACCTTCACATTGCACCATGATGGAAACAGACTCTGCTCAGCTCTGCCATCTACTGACCCAACCGGAGCCTCTTTACAGACTGATTATTCAGATGTTAAAAAATAAATAAAATCACAATACAAATCCTAAGCATAGTGAGATTACATAAGAGTATATTTACGTTGAATGTGACTATACTTAGCAAAAATTAAATATAGAGTTTACCACTTAAGTGAACGTTGTACTTGCTGTATATAATGTACTACACTAAAAGCCATAACATCATTAGGTACTTCTGCACAGTACCAGGTGCCAGGTAGGACCCATTTTGTCTCCAGAACCATTCCAAGGGTTGTCAAGTTAGGAGATGCCACTGTTGTACTGCAGTTATTTTTGGGCGGTTCCTGTCCGTTTTATCCAGTTATTCCTAGGCATGCAGCATGTTGACCATGTACAATTCTACATAACAAACACGCACATTTAGGCAGCTGTTGATAAAGAATGGTACACACGTAAAGTTAAACGTGTAAAGCTAAATGATTTATGCATGACTAAATAAAACCCCTTAATTTACATTATTATAAAGACCAACTTTTAGAGAATTATATATGGGAGGAACAAGCAAAAACATTGTTTCTTTGGTATGGCGCCAGGAAAATGTGAAACGGCAATTTGAGCTTAAAAAGAAGGAAGTGTCATAAAACGTAATAAAAAGGTTATTTTCAGATCTGATGAAAAAAGATGTTTTTTACTAAATATAGACGTCCACAGTGCTGTGTATGAAACATTATGCCATTTAAGCCCCACACAGATCACTGTTGTTCTCTGTTCCTTACTATTAATGCTGATGTGTACAACGGGCAAATGTCACACAATTTGTCGAAATAAGGAGGCTGCTGTCCTGACAGGGCCCAAGACATGTGACCAGATTTTCCACGTTCCAGTTCCCTTAAAACCACATCCGTCCTGCCTTATTAAATAAACAAACAAATAAACAAACAAACAAACAACTATTACTCAGGATAAGAGTTTTGACCCCAGGGATCGCAGGTGGTAAGACAAAGTGTTCCCAGGAGGGGACGCCAGTCCACTGCAAGACACAAACATTCACTTAAGTAGTAATACATCAAAACAATCTGGACGTACCAATTTACATACACAGCATGTGTCCCTGCAGTCACAGGGGGTCAGATTACCTGAAGAAGAGAGTGTGTCAGTGTCCTGATCAAAGTCTCTAAACTGCTTCAAACCATGGCTGGTTTCCACCTATGTGTGCGTTGAAAAGCAGATCCGTTTTACTCTGTATATATGCTTCGTTCCATTTGAACAATAGAGTAGTAATTTTCGACTTCTAGTCGGCTGCAATGTTCCCTTAAGTCAGAATTCCAACCTCTGCAACCCTGACCTCAAAAATCAAGGTACTGCACCCTTCATAACGGAAGTACAAGCTGTCGTTATATACCGTTTGTTAGTACTTATGCCTTATTTGTGTCTCATTAAATCAGTCGTACACACAGCAGTAGGGATGCACATCTCGATGCATTGCCAGTAATCCAACACACATAAAGCAGCTACTATTGCGATACAATCCAAACCTACTGCGATGCAGCACGATTCCACATGATAGGATGCGATGGGACACGCCTCCAACTCGCGCGAGACTTGGCCTAAATCTTAAATGTTTTTAAGAAAAAATAGCAAAGCAAAAACCAAACTTCCGACTGTATTAAAGACTCTTCCATAAACATAAGACTGAGTTGGCGATCCTTCTTCCTTTCCAGACGCACAACAGTTCGTATTAGTCACAAATTAAACTTTTCATGTTGGCTCCATAAAACATGGACAAATACAACAAAATAACAAGTAATATTTAACCAGTTACTAGTTATGCTAATTTGCCCCAAAATAACTCGCTGCTAACTTAACCATAGTGGGCACCGTGACTTGTTTGAGACCTAATTGTGAGAACTGTAAACATATTACAAAATCTTTCAGATGAACCAAATAAATGTCCCCCGTCTCATTAAAAAACATGCTTCGACATACAAACAAACGGATGGCTCAGTTTTATCCCCCTAATGTTGGACAAGCCAGCAAACATATTTTCACTTCCCAAACACAGACACAAAAGAAAGTCTGCTTTTGTGTGCAACATCATACAATCACAAACAGCTCCGCAATAAAAGATCGACAGGCCCTCCTGCAGTTAAAGTTATCCAGTTAAACAAGTAATCCTGCTTTCTGAAGCAGGTTCCTGGTATTGCTAAATTGGTTTCCAATTTGCTATACTGGGATGCGGTTAACTCGGGTGTGATGTCATTCCCAGCTCCGACTTCCAACCTCGGAGGTAAATTAAACACAGTAATATGAAGAAATTACTTCTGTTTCTAAGTCTGCTCATTGTAGTCATTAGCAGTTTATTATATTTATCAGTGCATTTATATCAATATTCAGAATTGGAACAGGTAAAATTAAATAAAATTTCATTTCTACAAGAAACATTTTCTAAGTTTCTTCTCGTCACGAATGGGCCGCATCCCCTATCCCAGCTGTCTGATATCAATCTGCGCTCCACCGACTAGAATCTCCATGGTGACAGGAACCATCCTGTTGACCCGGCTGTCCCAGCTCACCATCTGCCCCCTGCGGCAACTGCGTCACACCCTGCAACATGTTGCCTGTTACGCCTCATATTTCTCACATAGCGTGTGGCTGACTCTCATATAATGACATCATGGGTTGATCATGAGTTTTTTTTTTACAGTGGTGGTTTGAATGCAATTATACTAATGTGGATTGGAGATGTCATTTATGGCCAATAAGGCTGTTAATAACATGGGAAAAGAAAGACAAAATCAGAGTGCGCTTCACAGATTGTTCAGCAGAGGGCGCATCAATACAGTCGGCACAGCTTTGAGAAAGGGCACTGAGGTGGCAGTGACTGGGGCCACGGACATGCAGAGAGTTTAAATGACTGTCTTCTGTTTGAAATTGAGACATTTTGAAATCCCCCACTCGCCGCCCATGGACCTCTGGGCAACTAGCAGCGCGGATACACCAGTCTGGCACGAGACTGTACCAAAATGCCAAAGCCTTGTGCAGCCTGGACCAGCAGTCTCCCAGGACAGCGTTATCACAGATGGCTCCCAGCTCAGCAGCTACGCTAATTTTTACACTATGACACAACACTCAAGCTTAAATGCATCCGGGCATACAAAAGAAGCAGGGCGCATACTTTTTTTGTGCAGATACAAAATATCGTGACTGGCAGCAGTGTGAATTAACTGCTTAATAAACGTCAATCTGTCAAGCAGTAGGGGTGAAGTCGACACTCTATATATATTTTTTCTAAATAAAGACGGAAGCAGGCCTGTCAATATGCCACCACTGAAGCATTGGAAAAACTGATATTTTTACTCAGAATGAGGTGAAAGTTAACAGGAACATTAACTTCCCTTTTCTCAAAAGTTGTTTTGATGAGGCTTCCTTCAGAGCTCCTGAGTTTGCAGGTTGACATTTCAGAGGAAACTGGACCAGCCTCATTGAAAGGAATGAGCAGAGGGGGAGAGTTCAGATCCAGAAACTACAAATCCAGGTTTTCAACCAACCAGTTGAGTACTCTGTGACTGTGTCTCTTTATGATCAACTGGTTAGTTGAAACAAAACCTTGGTCTGGATTTGTACCTTCTAGACCTGAACTTTCCACCTCTGGGGATGTGGTATCCGAGATGGCAATTTCCGCGCTCACTTTTTAAAGGTTTAAGAAGATTTTAGACAGAACTAGTCACAAAAGCCGTTTCTCTAGCAAAGAAAGCTTTCATTGTGCTTTCTTTTATCAAAAGCCGGCTTTACTTTTTGGTTGGATGAGGAGGAAAGCTCTGTGAAATTCCCATTTAAAAAATTCATCACAAAAGGAAAACTTTTTTTTTTGCCATTCCTGGTTTCATGCATGATTGGACATAGGTAAAAGCTCACAGCAATAATGTATTTTGTTGGATGACTTAAAAATACCACAGTATGAGTTTGGAATCTGCATCATACTCATTGCTAGAGACATTAAGCACCAGCCTGCTTTAGGACACTGAATAAGTCATGAACCCCATCCAGCCAGCTTTTGACTCAGCGGCAGTATGCACCCGTGACGCATTACATGTGCGTAAAAATGCCAAATGGAGCACCAAATTCAAGAGAGAGGAAGCTGTCTGTGTCGCAACTCCAGATTCTCTTTTAGGAAGGGGATTTCTCTCTGCCAGTTACACTGTGTCTGAATCCTGTACCCTGAGATGAAGCCGACATTAAAATAAACTATAAAATGAGGAGACAGTCCTACCCTCATGTTTAAAGCTTTCGTCATATAACTGGAGAAGTCTACTGCACTCCTGCACTTCTAGGCAAGGCTCATTTTTCTAGTAACTGAGTATAAAAATGATGACAAGAATCTTGTCACCGCCCATTCTACAGGTACACCCTCATGCATCCACAAATGATGAAATGAAGATTTTCTTTTAAATACTTATCACACTGTCAATGTGATATACATCAGTCTTTTGCGCAATGTCTTCAGTAAATAAGCTGCCTGAGCCCCAGCCCAGTCTCTCCAGCAAATCCCTTCCACATAATACCCAGGATAATGAGCTACTCCTTTTTGGAACCAGCCAGGAGATGCACTGGTTTAGAAAGCTAAGGTCAAATTATACACATTGAACTTCACATGTAACCCCGAAGCTCATAATTAAAATAGCTCATAATCAAAGCCGGTTATCAGAGTTAAATCTCAGTCTCCTGACACAGAGCCACAATGCCCCAGCACCAGCCTTCTCCTCCTGGGGACCAGCTTACACCCCCTCTGCTTTAATCACCTCGCAGGCTGTTCCCGGTGCCTCACAGCACTGCATTTGGAGTTTAAGAAAACGGGCCAAATAATCAAGGACTTCGCAGGATTCAGACTGGCTCAGGCTGTTTGGCACTTACAATATTTATGCCACTTACTTTGATACAACAGTAAAACAGGCTTTTCTTAAAAAAAGGAAGTTAAATGCAGATGACACATTTCGTTGTTGTGCACTCTGTGCCGTGGTGTGTTACCAATGACAATTTATCACTTTTTCAATGCAAGTTTCTTATTTTTTGAAATAACACAGGAGTTTTAATAAAAACATTATGTTTGGAGACAGACTTGACTAAAGTGTCCAATTTTCAATGAAAATTATATTTACTTATAATTAAGTAAATGGTGACCTCTGAGGAGCAGAAATATGGACACTGCATGCTGTGTGCTTTGAGCTCAGACACAGACAGCAACATCGGTTTACACCCATTATCAAACACAGACCTTCTGCAGACAGAAGACTGAGCAGCATCGCCCAAGCACACGCAGCAGTTACGCAGGGTGGCCAACTCTCACGCATCTGGTGTGACACTCACGCTTTCTGACGCTCACGCTCACACAGGAAATCTTACAGCAAATCTATATTAATCCATTGCAAACCGAAAATCAGCTACATCAAAAGTGATGCGGTAGTTTGCAGACCTTATAGACTGCCTAGAAAGTAATAAAACTCTTACATACATGTAAATGTGTGTACAGTCTCAAATTGAAAATCTCACTCCAGCCAGCTGACCAAAGTTGGCCACCCTGTTTATGGTGATGTTACGTTTTGTCCACAACCTCCTAATAGCTTTCTTAAAGCTCTATCCAAGATATTAATCCAGACCAGTTGAATATAGGCATGTTTCCTCTCAGTGGCCTTTTGGTCATTTATTTGGGCTACAATAATATACCATAAAAAAGCAAAACAGTCTCAGTTACATCTGGATGCGTAAGTTTGCACACAGACACAGATACACAGCAAGAAAAAGGTTGAATGTGGTTTTTTGAAAACTCTTCAAATATCCATATCAATAACTTCCACAAACAGCAGGACAAACCATACAACTGTAGTGACATCTGCAGACACAAAGAACTTATTTCAGAAAAACATGGTTTATTTTTATAAATTTTTTTTAGCCCACAATCCATGCTGTGGGCACTGAACAAGACACAGTGGGTGTTAAGTAACAAGCTCAGTGTCATAAAAATGCTTAATGATGACGATTATGTGATTTGATTGTCTTATATCTCAGCCGTCATGTCTGTCCTGAGTGCAGTGCAAGACTGTCTTTTGCAAAATGCCGTTTACCAATTTTCCAGTACATTTCTTATTTTCCTTTCTCTCCAGAAAAGCTTAATGCCATTCTTTTGCTTTTAATAGTCAAGGAAAAATAAGAGAAGATTTATAACGCTGCTTTGTGACAAATCTTTCGCCAGTCTGCTTGTCTCTGAAACAGGATTTGCAAGTGAAAACAGCCACCAGATCCAGTGAGTTAAAATACGGACTTTGCCAAAACTTTAAATACTTATCATCAAGAATCCCAAGCTCTTCAGTAGCTCAAAGTCTAAGCTGCAAACCCTTCACTTTATACATTTATAGATAGAGATATTTATACACGTAGATATTTATAGATATGAAGTGTTAACGTGTCGGTGAATCGATAAGGGTGTTGTCACAGTCTGCGTTCTTTTTTCTACATTCAGGAATTCTGATTTTTGAACCATTACATTTTTAACTGATTACACAAGACATGCATGCCAAACCTAGAAGTAAACATGGGGATTTTTTTCCTTTTGTTGTGCAACATCAGTGCAGCTGTACAGTCCATGCGGCCTTCATCGAACCACAAAGACTTACAGATACAACCATGCACCTTTAATACTGACTCCTGTGCTCATTTTCAGTCCCAATTTTTAAAAATCACCAGAAACTAAGAAACATTAAAACTCTGTGTCTTTTCTAACATCACTAAGCTGAGTAAAATGGGAAGAGAAATGGGGGGAGAGGGCATTATTTTTAAACGTTAGTTCTCACTTTTTTGGTTTCATGCATGTGTGTTTGCAGATATTACAGAAATAATGCTAACAGATTAGCATTAGCACTGTAAATGTTGCCCCTTAATAAACGGGGCACTCGTGGTGTGACCTAAATTAAAGAAAACAAAAAATAAGCTGAGTAGTTCTTTTCTCTAGCAGTACAAGGGCCTGTCAATATGCTCCAGACAGAGGATAGGGCCTCGAACTGTGGTCACTTGATTCCAATGAACGCACACAATGTGACCTTGTAGTGGAGAAGCGTATGAACCACACATGGCTAAGAAAAACATACAATCATGTTCCAAACACAACTCGCTTGGCCTTGGTATTCACTGCTTATCAAGCACCGCTGGTATCTGCAGACCTGTGACCAGAACAGCCCTGGAATGCAGGGGAATTTGGGCGTCCGTGAGCCTCACGCATACCTGAAGACAGCCGAAGGTGTTCCTCAAGCAAGGTCAAGTGTAAACGTGTGAGAATGAAGGTTTAGTCTGCTTGTCATTACTGAAATAAGAACAGTACCTGATTCATTTTCATAATTCACTGCACTAAGATGCTCATGCAGTGTGATGGACTCAAGCTCCCACAGAAATGTTCTGTACAGTCATAGTAGAACCTCGGAAAAGCTCTTCTACTCAAAGCCCAACCATTTCAGAAGTAATACAATGGACACAATATTACACCTATATGGTTTTACCATACAGAATAAATCCATTTCCACACGTCCTGCATTTATCACCAACCTTTTCTGATAGTACCGAACATTAAGTAGTAGCAGTCAGAGTATAGCAAATCCGCAGGAGGATACTGAAGCTGAACCAAATTACAGAGAGTTATTGCAATAGAAGTCTGACTTTTATATAGTTACATGAGACATTGCAGTTGAGACACATACTACCAAAGCCAGTTAAATATGCTAAACATAGCAAGACAAACAGTACTCAGTGCCGACATGTAAAGGCTAAGGGGAACTATCTTAAGGTCCAAAAGGCGACATCATACTGACAGAGCTACTTTCATTACCTGCAAACATGTCAGGCATCACCCTGAATTCATGACATATGAGGCAATACTAATCAATTTCATTTTTATGGCAGTACAAAAAAAAAGAACAGAACAAAAGTGATTTGTCCTGCATGTGTGCAAGAAAGAAAACTTTCGTCTGGTTCGTCAAGGTATGCGACTGCCCGAGCAATGATGCGAGTGAACGAGGTGATTGTGCACATCGGAGGGGCAGCATACTGTAGCATGTTACAAACACTTTGGAGGCCTTGAGACAATAATTATCTGATACAGTTAAAAGCTCGCAGCTGAGTTTCCAGCTTTTGCTGCCATGGCAACGCCATCTGAATGAGAATATCAGAGTTCCTGTTTTGCATAGACCGACTCTGCTAGCATTAGCATTAATTATCTTATGCTGTGTTGGTATAAATGCATTCCGCGGGTCACTGAGTAGTTTTATAAGTATGTGACCCTTCAAGAATGAAGTTTAGCATTGCTACTAAATTAAGTTATCCTATGCAAAGCAGTATCGTTACTTGTGAAACATTCCATAAGCATGTCGCCCTTATGACTGGCACGAAATCCGACCAATTGCATGCATTTACAACCAAATTTCAAACACCTGACAACAAAACATGCCGGAGTAGGAGAGATCTTTGAAGTATAATGTAGGAAATGTTGCTAAAAATGTCCACGTCATGAAGGAGATTGAGCATGGAAAGTCATAAGCTGAGTCATGGTCACGCCTAAGCTGATTTTCACTTAGCGATCATTTCGCTAAACGACCTGGTCGTTGGAATGGAACTTGGCCGCTAAACGAGGAATGGTTATATATATTGGAATTTCCTAGTGACGGAAACTTTGCTGCAACATAGATACAAATGAACATGCAATCAAATGTACTCTCAAAGCTCATTAGCTAACATACAGGATAAGCCAGTACTTTGTACCTAGGTTTCAGGAAGTTCTGCACATCACTAGATTTCCAGAGGAATCACACCGTAAGGAATCCATGCAGAAATTTGCCATAAGAAAATGGCTTTTCTGTTAGAAGCTGGATAACAGTCAGTGTGGCCAGGGATTCATGGAATGTCGTTTATCAGTTACTGGGCCGTCGTTTGTTACCGTAAAGCTATGCTTGAGTACCAGTTTGGGGACAATGCCAATCTAAAATCCTAACCAGGAGAAAATCACTGTAGCTAAATCACACTCATTTTACTTCTCTGTGATGATTAGTTTATAGTAAAATTTGGTTTGTGTTTTCTCTTTGTTCCCCATCAGGTAAAATGTCAATATTCTAAGCTGTAAAACAAGACTCCTTCAATCTCTATAATAGACGGGAAACAGAATTTGCATGCAGAGTCACCTCGAATGTGCTGGTATCAGCACTTGCTCTCTGCAGTAATTTACTTATGTAATCCTAAACTTCTTTAGGATGTTTCCCTGACCGGAGTCCTTTAACAATGATTGGACATTACAATAGCCAGTATCAAGTACATTAAAATGGGATTTGTGTCAACACAATGAGCCAAGCAGAAAGCTACATTAATAACATGAACTTTGTTTGCTGTACAAAGTCACTTCAGGTGATGATATACTGGACAGAAAAAGGCAACATGTTGTAAACAGTTCATTGATAATCAAAGTGACAATTCCTTGGTTGTATGGTCACCACCCACTACTACAACAGCATTGTAACACCATATGGTCCAGGCCTGGACAATGTGGCTTACGGCTGGCTGGGCTGCAAAATTACAGAGGCAGCTGGTCGGAGAGCATCCTGAGGATCAGAAAACCTCAGATACATCAGGTCCATCATCTTCACCACCAACATTTGCAATGAGAAGCTACAACCTCCAAAAAACCTGGAGGTGGATTAAACCTCAGCAGCTTTTACCAACAACACAGAAGTGACCTGATTTAGGTGTGAGGTGCTTTTAAATACAAGAATTAGGAAAAAAAAATTAAAAATTAAAAAAGGGTTCACCATCATTTGGCAAAAGGATTTTTCAAAAAATGAACTAAAGGACTGTCAAAATGTTTTCACAAAAATTAGTTTAGATAAAAGAGCTTGTGAGTTAGAAGTTACAGCGAGGAGGCAGCGTCCAGTCTGTTCTCTGTTTTACAGGCCACTAGCTTGTGAGTCAGACAGGGAAGTGGGGGGGGGAGAATCAGAACATGAAGAAGGGGCGACCGGAGAGAGAGAGAGAAAGAGAGCGAGGGAGCGAGTGAGGGAGGAGTGAGGGCGGAAAGAGGGTGGGAGGAAGCGAAAGAGAGCGGAGGGAGCCTCGTGAAAAGCAGGCAGTGTCGCGGGCAGCCGGGACTGGAGCACAGCTGCAGCCAAACAAAACAAACAAACAAACAAACAAACAAATCATTTAAAAGAACAGAAGTGCCAGGCGAGAGGCTCACCTGCAGAAAGAGAGGTCCTTCGGGGAGAGATGGATTCCGACTCCGGAGAGCTCAGCGAGGGGGAGTTTTCTCCAGGTAAGGGGGCTTTTTAAAAGACCAATTCTGGCTCTTGTACAAACTTTCAGCTGGGAGGCTCTGATGCCGGCTCTACGGGGACAGCTCAGCCACGTTCTGGTGGGGGGGGGGCTAGATCATCACTCCAGGCTTCAAGGGATCTTACCCCCCTTTATTTACCCATAAATAAAATTCAAACTGTATTGGGCTGCTGCTATACATAAATACACTGATTCATAACTATATATATATAAATAGAGTGAAATATTTCAGCTTGAAATATAATAATATAATAATTGGTTGAATCTCTGGTATTTTTGCCTTGAAGTTAGTGCTGAAAAAGGTTTAACACCAAGGCAAAATTATATGGCAGCGGTTAAAGACAAAGATTACATTCCAGAGTTTTTTATTAACTACATCACAGGTTATTTTTTACAGTGTGTTAAAATCTCAATGAGGATTACAGAGCTGTGATTAATAAGCTGGCTGAAATGCAGAGCAAGTCAGGCACAAAAAAATGAAATCACAAATCCAAAGATTAAAAAGTTAGACTGGAATTGGGACCAAAACAAATGTTATAATTCAAAATTTTTAAAGTATGGGATAAAACTGGAAGTGTGGGACTGCTAATTCAGTGAGTAATCTAGTTAATTTTCTGTGTTTATATTGGTGTAATGAGGCTGGGCTCAGGAGACTGGGACAAACAGCCTTAATGAGCCTGGCTTTTGACTCTGTAGTGGTGCTCTGTTTATGTCCAGTGCTGTGAACAGTGTGATATCATTGCGCAGCACAGTGCACAGTCACTCACACGCTGGCACCTTAACCCCGTTTAGCTCTCAGGCCGTAGCCAGAGCCAGTCTGCTCAATGGCTGCCTTTGTATTTACATTCATCTTCAGAATCTGGGGGGTCCGCTAATGCGTTAGCGTGATCGTGAGCCTCACGCTAGTGGTTAGTGAATGTTTTATCTGACCAGGAGACGGCAGGGTAGGTTAAGCTGAGTTTGGACCCTGCACATGGGTAGGGTGCAGACGATGCCCCACACCGCGTGATCGATTAGGCTAATGTGGGCCCTCTGTGGGCAAAATGGCTTCCCTCTAAATCAAACGGACTTGTCTTCAATTCCCTATCAGAACCAGCAAGCAGCATGGAATCCCCTCAGTTAGACCACATATGTACCCAAGTCTCGTGTATGGTTCAGTCCCAAAAGCATAATACCTCCTTAGGCATATCTGCAGTTGGCAATTGGCAAACCTTGCAGCATTAACTCTTGGCTTTTAAAAGTTCAGAGCCTGTGGATTATCTTATCGGAGCCTGATTTACGGCACTGTTTAGCTGGCTTGAGCAAAAAGCTAAGTACTGCTGTACCGAGCGAGACACGCGGCAGTGAAGGGAGGAGATGTAGATGCTCTTCAACGGTGTCAGGCGCCTACACCGAGTGATTCAATTCTTCCCACGCATCAGGGGTTAGTCAAAACCATTTCTCTGTCTGAGAGAAGATCAGGTTGGTTATGAACCAAAAACGTACCGGAGAGAATGGCCACGCTAACAGTACTTAACTTAAACAGGAATCAGTCAAACCTCAATCCTCCTAGAAGCACATGCAGGGTGTCACCGAGTGAGAGTGGTCTCTCTCAAGCTGTATGTACACGTAGACCACGGCCAGCAGACAGAAGGGCAGTGTTTTCCGGGCACCGGTGCAGGATGTGGAACGCCGTCGCTGGGAATGCTAAGCAAACACAGCATATTCACCTATTCACGCTCCATTCATCCACATCTTTTGCACTTCGGGTAATCTGCTAGAGTATTTTATTAGTTTTTCCCCCAAAGGCAGTTAGAAATGCAGGGAGGCGACACGTGGAAAGCTGAACTCTCATAAAATTTGAAACAGAGAAATGATGACAGCCACCACTTTCGCTGTTTAAGAACAGGGCGGGAGGCCTTCGGGCCTTGGGCTGCGGTCACCCGGGGTGGGCGGAGTCCCGGAGCCCCGCAGAAACAACCCAGTGCTGTTACCTCACCAGGCGTCCCCCGGCCGGCCGTCTCGGGGCTCCGAGGAGTCGAAACGCTACAGCGGATGACTAATCGTGACACATGTAACAGGCCTGGGGGCGGAGCCTGGCCAAATGCTCGGCGGATGAGCCGTACACTTGCTGCACCACCCGCCTCGGTCTTTAATCCACCCCACAGATGTCGCCGCACTCTGACGCCCCGATGAAAGGGAAGCAGCAGGAGCAACTTTTCATTACAGAGGAAGGAAGGGCTTCATTTTTGGCGGTTAAAGTTGGGAGCTGTCAGCCACCACAAAGGCTCTCGGCTAGCAGGCCTCTGCGTGTCTGGTTATTGGTTACAGAAGCAATAAGCCATCTAATGCAACAAAAGCTTTAAAAAATGAAGGAAATAATTTTGATATAAGCGTAGGTTTTCGATGGGGAGTGATGGGGAAATGATTTTGAGCACATTTCCATGTGGAGATTGTGTCTGCATGCAAGGTTACGCCAGGGAGTCTGCGACTGATCACGCATTAACATTCCATCACTATAACCGCAAAGACATAAGGGCAAATTCTAATTTTTTCCTGGGGTGCTTTATGTTTCAATGGGGTTGGGACTGGACCGGTTCCAGCTGGGCACCATGACACTCGACGGCCGACGACTCCTTCTCCGCGTTCGGTTCCAGTCGGGTGGGCTGAGCTGGGAGCGGCGACGCCACGTGACGGGTGGATGCCGGCACCCTCTTCAGCAGGCTGGGAGCGTCATCCGTGCGAGCGTGCACTTTGGCCGCGCTCAGAGCCGGGGTCACCGGCTGACATTTACAGAGGAATCCGGGGGGGTGGGGGTGGCGCATAAAGAGACGGTTTGGACACTGCAGAAAGACACAGACACAGCTGAGGCAGGTTTCACTGGGGAAGGAGGGCAGGAGCCCCCCCCCCCCCGTCTGTTTGTTCCCTTTGAGGTTCTCCAAGCCGCAGGCATCCGTCCCGAATCCCAGCTCATTTGAAAGCAGGAATGATGGCGAATTGCAGCACACCAGTAAGGGACCCTACAGTAACCAAGGCAGACAGACACAATAGACCCACTTCCGGAGCCCTTGGGGTGATGGAGAAGAGCCACTGGTCCACACAAAATTCCTCCTTCTTCTGTTATTGATGCTGCGCTCTTAGCTTGCAGAACAACAACATTGCAAAAGGGCTGCATTTATATGTATATTATTATGATTTGCATAATCATTAAACTTGGGCCCACCTCAGATCTCGAACACCACGCACTGCTGTTCAGTCCTCAGGGAAGGTGAGCTTCCCAAGTGACCAGAGACCGAAACCAGCACAGAACCGGCGAACCAGCAAGCTGCACAGAAAAAGCCACTGGGCCCAGTCCGCTTACTCAATCACTTTATAGCCTCTGGTCATACAAGAGCAACGTGCCTGTGGTTTGCAAGCTTGTTGTGGTTCCCTCTCAGTTTGCATGGAGCCGAGGTCACCGCTGCGACCTGGAGCCGGTTACAGCGCTACTAGTTAGCAGCACCGCTGCACGAGCCCAGCTAGCTGACCCGCAGTGCGCGCCGCGCCAAAGGTGGCCTCGATTTCACAACCAGAGAAATGTACGAAGACAGGAAGTGAGGCTCTCGCTGTAAAATGAAATGATCTAAGTATACCGGGCTCGGTGCAGGAGCTTGTGAGCGCATAGCGCACGAACAGAAGCGAGATGCTGTGATTTATTGCTCGTCTTCTACCACTGCACTTAAAAGAACCACCTAAATGAACAGGGGAGCAAAACATGCCAAGGTGAGGAATTATGTGGTGGCTTGGCAGGTGACGCTGTAGAGCTTTTTGCTAATGATGCCGTCTCGGATCTGGCGGGGCTCGGACCCTGGCATTTCCTGAAGCCAGGAAGATTTCTAGTTTTTTTGGTCAAACTCTCTCAAACTGCTCTCTGCCCCTTATTTGACTCATTTGCAATGCAGTCAACCTTTGTGTACTTTGGGCAACAGTATAGTAAGACGGTGGATCCAAAAATCCTTGGCCCGGATAAAGATTCTGGGTCTTTACCCCCCAAAGAGTCACAGCAGGGAGGGGGCAGGGGGCTGCTTCTGAACAGCGGTAATCTGTAACAGAGCACCAGAGGCACTTTGGACAAGCGGCGTGATTCTGCGTCACATTGCCACTATACAAAGAGTCCAGAGCTCACACACAGATCGCAGCACAGTGCAAAGGGGATTTTTCATACTTAGCCAACATAATTCACTGCATCACTGCACCAGTGATAACCATCCCGGAGATCATCCTGATTGCTACTGCAGCCGACAACTTCCCTTCACACTTCAGGGTTAGAACTGAGTGTTTGTATTATAAAACACGCATTAAAAGTGAGTCCAAACCAGTCCTGCAACAGTGCGTGTCTTGATATTTAACAACCAAGAACTGGCAGATTTTCATTGGGTGCTGATGTAAATGTCTCACAGCCATTACCACTGTAGAATGTTTTTAAGATAAATAGTTTCTAAAGCTTAAACTAATGTGATTGTAGATGTAGATACACAGGTTCTCAAAATAACTTAAGGAACATTTTGTCGAGCACCTGACACATTTACATTTTTAGTGCTGAAATCAACGGACTTTGACCACAGAGAACAAGGTCACCCTCATAAACAACAACAATAAAATGGCACCTTAAGCAGCATTCCAGTAAATCGAGCACGTGGAACGGAAAGGTGCAGGAGCTACCCTGGACTTTGGGCCCAATGGGACACCAAGAGGGGGTCTGAGGTTAACAGAAAGCTCCAGATAGAATGAGAACAGAGCCCCATCCAGGACTGTGCTCTACAGAGCACGATGCTTATTGATTAAGTGCTCCAGGGTGCTATATGAAGATACAGAGAACTGAGAATGAACTGCATCGATTGCCATCACATGGACACCACAGGTGAAGCATGAAAAGGGACCACAGTCCAAGCAAGTCCTATATCTGCATCTGTTGGACATGTTTTAATTTTAAATATCAGGCCTGGGGAGGGATTGTGGCACATGGAGCCCTGGCATCTTAGGAGGATCGTGTCTGTGTGCCTGTCTTTCTGTGTGCCTGTCTGTCTGTGTGCCTGTCTGTCTGTGTCTGTGTGCCTTTCTGTCTGTGTTTGTGTGCCTGTCTGTCTATATGTGTCTGTGTGTCTGTCTGTCTGTGTGCCTGTCTGTCTGTGTCTGTGTGCCTGTCTGTCTGTGTCTGTATGCCTGTCTGTGTCTGTATGCCTGTCTGTGTGCCTGTCTGTATGCCTGTCTGTGTGCCTGTCTGTGTCTGTTTGCCTGTCTATGTGCCTGTCTGTCTGTGTGCCTGTCTATCTGTGTCTGTGTGCCTGTCTGTCTATGCCTGTGTCTGCGTGCCTGTCTGTGCGCCTGTCTGTCTGTGTCTGCGTGCGTCTGTCTGTGTCTGCGTGGCTGTCTGTCTGGGTCTGTGAGTGCGTGCCTATCTGTGTTTCTTGGCAAGTGCCTATCTGTGTCTGTCTTGGTGTGTGCCTGCCTATTTGTTTCTGCGCCTGTATGCCCGTCTGTCTGGTTAGTATGTGTGTCACTGTGTGTCTGTATCTGCCTGTTTGTTTGTCTGTGTGTGAGTCTGTGTGGGTGTTTGTGTGCATGTCTGTATGCACATGCGTGTGTGTGCATCTGTGTGTGTCAGTGTGTGAACGTCTGTGTGAGTCTGCATGTGTGTCTGTCTGTTTCTGCGTGTGTGTCTGTGTGTGTGTGTGTACATGGGTGTCTGCCTGTCTCTGCGTGTGCATGTCTGCATGTGCGTCTGCCTGTCTGTGTGTGTGTGTGTGCGTCTGAGTGTGCATCTGCCTTTCTGTGTGCATGTCTGCTTGTCAGTGAGAGACATGCCCCAGTCCAAAGCTGGTTGCCACCACTCCAAGCGCAAGAGCCCCTTTTGTGGTGACAAGGCAGGTCTGAGGGGAAGATGCAAGTCTCCTCTCGGAAAAAGTGACGCCCTGCAGTCCTGCCAGGAGCAAAAACGCTCCCAAGTGCCGTAATCCACAGCCTTTATTAAAAAGGATCCCAGTGCCGGCCAGTTACACTCGCTTCTGCGCACAGATGGTCCAGCCATGTGCTTATTATGACTGTCGGTTATTCTTGTACAGCACAGACGTCTGTAATTGCCTAAGCAGTGGAAACAAACCAATCAGCTGTCAGTGACAGGGGCCAAAATAAATACCATCACAGTATGATGGAGCCCAGGAGCAGTTAAAAAGCTTAATGCAGTCAAAGTGCATGTGGGATCCGGACCAAAGCATCTCGCTCCTCCTAAAACTGGGCCATGGAAAAAAAAAAATGGCGAGAGCATCAGATGAGGAACAAGAGAAGAGAGCAGCAGCCCCCAGCAGTAGCAAAACCCCCCCACAAGACGATCCCCCCTAATAGTGGTGGGCCACTGTCTCGGCTCAGAACCAGCAGCAGAATGGAGTCACAGGCACAGATGAGCCCCCCCTTCTAACGCTGGGGAAAACCGCCACAATCCAGTGGAGTCAGCTGTTCCCACCTCATTAGTGTCTGCCTGGGCTCTCGCGCCACGCGGTCCTGGGGGGTGCTTCAGTAGGAAAAATGTTGGGGGCCGGTATGTTTTGGGTTTCAGGCCCCACATCCTAAGAGTTCCACTCAGTCACTCGCAGGGGGGATACCTACATATACCCCAGTTTGGCTGTCCGTGGGCTCGGAAAATATCGGGCTGGAAAAGCCAAAGGAAGGGAAAAAACAACCATGAAGCAGAAGTGTAATGAATGCTGACATGGAGGCAGGAGAACCAGCGTAACCTCTACAGATAGCAGGGAGCAAACGCTGTAATGACGAGGGCCTCATCATACCTGACAACCCAGGACAAAGCACCGCTATTCCTGCTTCCATTAAGTCCTCGTCACTTCCTTCTGTAAGACGTCTTACAGTGGGGTATATGAGATGCTGTGATATATGTGTCTGAATGCCAGCCGGATCTATAATGACCTGCTTGACCTCATACAAATCCCCGCTGTGGGACGTCTCTGTCTACCGTGCTGGACAGGAGGGGGAAAGTGTGTGTGTGGGGGGTGAGGCGTAGTATTACAAACAAGGAAAATAAACATAAAATACCACGACCATGAGGAACAGCACAGACCTTGCAGGGTCCATCTCCCTGGCCGGGATGGTAGACACCTTTGGGCTCAGTGGAGAAACGTGCCACCAGGAGGACATCAGACGACATGGGTGTGGTGCAGGCAGCGGTTCAGTCAAGGAACCAACGCCCAGCTGGTGTGGTCACCAAACCCGCCCCTGGCAGAGTCTTACCCGGGAAGGCCTTGCATCTCCCCCTCGCCCTCCGTTAGGCTTGCCCATGTGCCATCTGCTCCTCAGTTCTCCAGGTCTGTGCTGCGTTTTTGGCTGCGCCGAGAGCTGCAGTTTGCCGCTTGATTAAAGTCCATCTCCACAACAAACGGTCCCTCTCCCTCTCTTACCGCCACATAAACTCCTCACTCCTTTGCTGGCTAAGCAACAGAAAGACTGATTCTGTCTGACAGCTTCTCTCTCTCGAATAGTCAGCAAGGTCAACAGATTTATTTCTTTTTCAATAATTAAGACCAATGTAAGAAATAGAAAATGAAAAATCTGCTTTGGTGCACTTTAACGATAAGTTCTAGCTTTACGGAGCCTCAGGACAAACGGCAGAGCCTCTTAATCCACCACATCTGAAGTCACATAATCCACATGGTGGACTCACATAATCCACATGGTGGACTCACATAATCCACATGGTGGACTCTTTCAGACTGCAAGGCTTTGCTCCCACAAGGCTGATCTAACAGGCGCTCACCACCACATGCAGCCCTCATGCCATCTACACCAGAACATGTCCTTAGGGTTAGGGTTAGGAACGTCCACTGTGCAAAAGGAGACTCTTCAGTCACCTAAACTCAAGGCTCTTTTTTGACTTCTCTGTGCCGTGTGAGGGAAATTCACAGTACGGAGAAGTATTTCCATAATTGCCCATTAATAGATGCTGTGCGTGTATAAATTACAAGTTAAAGTGAAGTCCGCAGATTCAGAGTTCAGGTTCCAAGCAGGCATTCAGGAAAAGATTGCTGGCTTTTGGTTTTGCAACTTCTTGTCTCAAACCAACTCAGAGGTGGCCCTCAGGAAACAGGTTAATCGTTACCATCCTTGGCGCTCACATACTTTCGCGCACAGCGTTAAACCTCAGGAAAACACGTTCGCCTCAAGGAGTCGGTCATTGGGGCCAGCAGATCTGGAAGGCTGTGAAATGGCCCATAAAATGAATCTGCTTCAGATCTCTGCCTGACTTCTGCTATGTCATGTGACCTGATAGGATCTGGTGCTGAAGGAAAATTTATGAAGGAATCGGAGGGTCTGACTCATTAGATTCCTACTGTCTTGGAAGCTATAGTGCCTACACTTTCTATACACACACACATTTCCGCAGAATTCTTACATAAAGAAACAAATGTGTCCCTTCATCCTGACATCCAGGATCATGTTTCCACAGCTGTCAAGGGTGTGAAAGCAGAGCTACTAATTCAGAGCACCACTAGGGGGCGCCATTAAAAATAAACACAGCGGCAATCTCCCCTCATTATCTGCTCCGGAAGGCACACTTCATCCATTATGCGTATTTTAGAACAGAGGTCCTGCATGTGCTGTCTTTCACATGGACTGAACATTAATCAGCAGGAGGGTAATGAAAATGTCCATTTTCACTCCGCCTCAAGTCAGACGTTACCGAATAACCCGTACTTTAAATCGGGGTCTGAGATTTACTGGCAAGAATGTTAATCAATTTGCTGTAGCAGGGAAAGCCGCAAATCCCACTTCATGAAAGGTAGATGTGAAAAGAGAGTGCGGGATGAGGAGAACGGGTAACATGCAATCGCCACGGAATGTTCCAGAAGCTTCGTGATTTTTTTTTCCCCTTTGTGGTGTTCACATTTGCAAAGTTTGAGAGTTGTACTCGGTGAAGGGGATTATGTTAGTTTGTGCGTGACCCGTATTTGTGTCTGGGATCCAGATGCCAGGAGCCATTTTTTTCCCCAACCACTGGAGGGCAGCGGTACCTCAGAGCGTCAGGAAAAACAAACCATTCCAGCGTTATTTCCAAAATAAAACAAACTGTGAACCTCACTATAAATTGCATATGTCATAACATATGGCAGAGAATGCAGCAGCTGATGCTACTGTTTGCTTATGCACAATAACAGCAGGCCTACATGGATCTCTGTCAGACGCACTGCTGTCAGAGCAGGCCGCAGAGCAGGCCGCATGGATACCAGCAGTTCCCGTGTGTTGGTACTACACATGTAATAAAACACTGTAGGAGGCAAAATAGGCAGTCTGCAAAGAAAGAGAGAAGGATGTAAATAAGAGTTTGGCCTTGTGTGCTCATCTCGAGGGTAACGTTTGTTGAGGGAGAGGGGTGTTGTGATAATAAACCATCACTCTAAGGCAGCTAAAATCAGACCCTGTGTTCCTTCTGTACGGCTTTTAAGGCTGAGCCAGCGACTTGCCTTCCTCCACGGTCATGAATGAAGAACGAGCCCATTCATAATATTCACCAACATCTCCCGTGTCCCTGGCAACTCCAAACATCAGGACATTGACCCAGGAATGCATGAGCTGCTGACTAACAAGTCGGGCACCCGATGGGGGCGAATTACAAACAGCTGACTTTCTGAGGCCAGCTAAAGACACCTCTGTGGAAGGACCAGCGCCATCTGATAACCTGAGAAGATCTGAGCAATTAAAGCAGCATAATGACAATTAAGATGAATTAACAACTTGAGGAAAAATGTTATTTTCCAAGATGACTAATCTGACACGGATAAGGTGACCTATGGTATGTTACATATTACTATATAATAATATGTTATAATCTGCGATGGGCTGGCCCCCTGTCCAGGGTTGTTCCCTGCCTCGTGCCCATTGCTTCCGGGATAGGCTCCGGACCCCCCGCGACCCAATAGGATAAAGCGAAAATGAAAAATGAATGAATGAATGAATGAATGAATATGTTATAATGATATATTACATATAATGAGTGTGATTCACAGACTGAATTTTTTTATAGTTACTGGCCGTGCATATATTGTACATGCAGATAGTGTGTCTGCATACCTTTCAAAATGCATAAATCGAGCAGAAGACAAGGACCTAGAAATTTAAATTCTGTATTACTGCAACACTGACAGATGCAGGGAACATTTTAACACCTGAAGACCCTCTCATTCATGACGGGACTAACGTAAGGCAGGAAAACTTGTCATTGGGGGCCTGTAATGAGCAGAGCACAGAGGGGAAGTGACAGACACAAATGAGAAAGTGCAATCAGATACATGCCTTGAGACAGAGGTCCATGTAGCAGTCAGTGGAGGTCACTCGAGGAGGTCAATAGTGGCTCATAAGAAAACCAGAGAAGCTCACTCTTGGATTACAAAGTGGTCTATTTTACTGCTATGTGGAGTAAACATTTGCGGGCCAGTAAATCTTCTGCAGTCAGCTATCGGGCATGTTTGGTTTAGAAAAGTGACCAGTCGATGCCAAGGGAAGCCACAACAGTTCTATCCCCACTGGGGCTGTTATGAGGGAAGAATTCAGATTCTGTCTCCCCACTGCTCCAGCAGTATAGCAGGCAGATCTTTCGCAAAAAAAGGGCAGAGCAGAAATAGCAAACATTTCTAGAAATTCCTGCACAACGCATGGGGGAAACAAAGGTCCTGGCGTAGACTTCTAGGGCTACCGACTTCCAAACAAAACTGTAACCATGTGCCAACTTTCTGCAGCTTAGAGTATAACACAGAAAAAAGAAACAAAAAAGGGGCATCAAAGCCACAAAGAAAGCCGGGGGAATGGCAGTGAGGCCTCCGCAAGCTGCCAACGAACTGAACATGTGCTGGCAGGACAGGCATCTTTACTGCGGCGTAGTGAGGAAGAGGAGGAACGAGGGCGGAGACGCAAACAGCCCTTCTGCTCAGGAGAAGGCGCTCCAACAAGTTCCTGAATCTCAGCACTTTCGCTGCTCGTGTTAAAAGCAACATGATGTACCAGTCAGTCTCACTTTCAGTCAAAATTATACCAATGCCTGCCAAAACACATCATCAGCGGAAAACAGAAATTTGGGAATGGGATTGTTATAAACTCCATGGCCGTGCTTTTTGTTGGTTCATTAGCACAAATACAGAGAGAAATAATCCTGATAATGAAATCAAAGCCAGAGTGGTTAGCACCTCTGGGTACTGGGTTCGAGTCTCCACCATGACTCCATGTTCTCCCCGTGTCATCATGGAGTTCCCTCCGGTTTTCCCCCCCGTCCTGGGTAGTTAGCTTCTGACTCCGGACCCCACCGGCCCTGAATAGGACAAGTGGTTACAGAAAATGCATGGATGACAATCTGCGCTCACAGGGATGCAGCTGATTTAAAAAGCACTCTGAATACTGGATACTTCCTGCCAGATGCTGTTTGTAAGGGTTCAGCCAGCAGATGAATTTACAGTTACAATTAGCAATACAGACAGACAGTACATGGCGGCAAGATGGCGTGAAGGGAAGTAAACTCCAACGTGTGGGCGAGTCTCCCGCTGAACAGCCGTGTGGCGCTGGGTTCAGGCACCTGCTGTCAGCTTCTTGCACCACCACCTTGGCTGATTGCTATTCGCAAAATCAGTGTTTCTCAATCCAGTCCTCAGGGACCTGCAGACAGTCCACGTTTTTGCTCCCTACCAGCTCCCTGTAGGGAGCAAAAAATGTGGACTGTCTGACAGGGAGCAAAAACGTGGACTGTCTACAGGCCCCTGAGGACCGGATTGAGAAACACTGCACTAGGGGTGACACACGTGTGCGGGACCTACTGCTCATTTCTCCACACGTTAGCCTGTCATACAGCAAAATTCGACAAAATAATACAAACTGTTTCACAGCTTGATAAGAAGAATAGTTTTATTCCCTTAAAACAAAGCCCCAGCTTGAGCCTGGAGGGAAAAGTCAAACTAGAAAATATCACGGGGCAGAGGTTCTGGCCGTGCATGTTCAGGGCTAAAGCGCTAGCTTAGTGCAGAGTCGCTTAGCTTCACGGCAGTAATTGTGCTTTCCATGTCACCGGGGGGTCACCCTAGACACGGCAGACAGCACTGGCCCAGACATGCCATTTGGCAGCTTGGCAGCACCATACGAGACCCCCCCCCAAAAAAAAAAAATCCACCAGTCACACTCACTGCCAGGAAGCAATCTACACAGTGATTGGCTGGGAAACAACTCCAGTGAACGCCTCACTTGTAAAACTGTTTTCCACTTCTGAGTAATAATGAGCTCCTTGTATTCACTAAAATGAAATTTAAACAGACTTTTTACAGCAGGATGCCTGTGGTATTACGGTACATATATGTTTTTCATTAAAACATTACTTTGTGCCCAAAGACTGAGCGTACCTGATCACATCGAATACTTAGATTCAATCCAAATTTGCACCTGTGACATTAAATTAGAATTATCTAAGGTTTTTTTTCTTTTAACTCAACAACTTGTAACTCAAGGTCCAGCCATTTCTGTGGCCTCAAGGCGACTGCACCCAGGAGACTAAACACAGGCCTGATGTGATTCTTTCTACTCCAGACTAGATAGGAAAATCTAGTGAAACTCAAATATTTGACCTTTTCAGTGTTTTACTCGTCTGTGAAAAACAGACTGATGATATGTGATGATCCCCAGATATGTCTATCTGCATTAGGAAGCTTGGTTAAAAAAAGCACCCCACTATGCACCCCCCCCGGCTCCTGCCCCCCCCCCCCCCGAGCATGTCACACTCTCCTGGGATGTGCAAGGGGCAACCGCCTCATATCTAACTGGGCTAACTGACTAACTGGGGCCGCAGCAGAACACGCTAAATAAACAGGGCTTGCAGGCACCCAAGACGTTCCGCCGGATTCCTCTGCCAACGAGTCATACTTCGTCGGGGAGAACGGGCTGTCAAAGTCCCGCTTTTCCAGAAGCAGCCCCCTCAGCCTCCAAACCACGTCATAACTGTCACATGTGCCACCTACGCCTTTCCATGGCAGCACTTGCTATGTCACCAAACGAGGTCAGTTACCACTTGGCATGGAAGCAGAACATCCAAACATTATAAAATATTTACAGACAATGTAGGTCTATGATAATCTCCATTGTCATCCTTCCACAATTTAATAGGTCTGTGTAAATCTGACCCTTACAAATTCAAATAAAAATACATTAAAGTAAAAGAAATTTTGTTTGATAGATAGAGTTACCAGCATCTGACAGGGATGATCCACACTCCACTTAAAGGGCAATCATTTGTACTATAGATCACCAAAAACTGATCCGGCTTTTAGAGATTTCTAACCCTAATTCATGCTGTTTGGTTACAACGTACAGCTGGGCGGCATCTAAATAAAAATGCTTTATTACAGCCACCCACTCCGCCTACAGCCCTCAATGAATTTAAACATATCTGCCTCCTGAAAGCTGCAAAATGCTCTGTTCACATTCTCTCCCAATATTATACCACTAAACTAGAACTTCACACCAATATTAGTCAGGGTCTTTAATCAAAGTGAAAAATCGAAAGGCACCCTGATGTATGCAATCAGAAATGGCAATCTAAAATGATTAAGGCATTTATTCCATCCATCCATCTGCATGCAGTTCCATCCATCCATCCATCCATCTACCCATCCACCTATCCATTTCCTGAAACCACTTATCCTATTCAGAGTTGCCGGGGGTCCGGTGTCACTCACACAGGCACATCTAAACCATATGTGTATGTGTGTGTGTATGTAACACACACAGTGCACAACAAGGGGCGCTGGGCCTTAAGACTATATAAGGGTGATACCTTCAGACTATATAAGAGTGATACCTTCAGACTATATAAGGGTGATACCTTCAGACTATATAAGGGTGATACTTTCAGAGGTTCAGACAAAACTGCATCATTAACAGCAGACTACAGCCCATACAATGGTACCCCATCCATCAAATAGGCCACAGCTGCTCTCGCTTCCCGTTTACACTCGACGTGCCATTTACACAGTTTAATCTATTAGCCATCATTGCATTAATAGGGAGGTTAGACTTGGTTTCACTGGCACACACATATTAATCAGATTCTGTGTCCAAACCATTAATTCAGCCCCTTTATGGGTCTGTGCTGTAGTTACAGTCGAGCTCATTCAACAGCAAAACAGAAACACAGCAGAATAACAAGTCTGTTTCATCCAATGAGCAAATCCAACCTTATTAGCATGCAGTGCATTTTCGGCACCAACTGGAACCAATAATCTGGATGCTAGAGGCGCAACACTCACATGACCGTTGATGATTAGATTGATTGCCAGCCTGTTTCAGGGCTGACACATGATTCTGTTCTTGGAACAGCTTCCCAAGATGAATGTTTGGGTCCTACGGGTGGTCTGTACTCTCTGGTAAGAATACTGCTCAGTGGGAGCCAACCAAGAGAGGATGGTCACATAGCAGTGCCAATGGGTGCTAACCGTTTCTTGCTCGATTTTTCCACCGTGTACATGCAGGCCAGGAAAGCTTCAACTCCAGGAACCTGGCTCTACAGGCCCAGAAGAAGATCCTGAGCAAGATGGCCACGATGGCAGTGGCCAACCTGCTTACCGACGACACCAGCAGCGAGATCCTGGACGAGCTGTACAGGGCGACACGCGAGTTCACCCGGAGCAAGAAGGAGGCCCACAAGATCACGAAGGACGTCATCAAGGTCGCGCTGAAGATTGGCATCCTGTACCGCAACCACCAGTTCAGCCCAGAGGAGCTGGAGACGGTGGAGCGCTTCAAGAAGAAGATGAACCAAGCGGCCATGACGGCTGTCAGCTTCCACGAGGTGGACTACACCTTCGACAGGAACGTTCTCTCCGAGGTGCTGCTGGAGTGCAGGGACCTGTTGCACGAGCTGGTGGAGCGACACCTGACCGTCCGCTCGCATGGCCGCATCGACCGCGTCTTCAACCACTTTGCTGATGTGGATTTCTTGGCTGTTCTCTATGGTTCCCCTGAGTACAGACTCTACCTGGAGAAGATCTGTGAGGGAATAAACAGACTTCTGGATGAGGGCGTGCTTTGACCCAGACGTCTCACTCTTCTTCATCCACTTGCGTTGTTTTGTTCTCTGTTTGAAGCTCCATCACATCTTCTGTGTATTTTTTTTATGGAACGAGTTCCAAGGGTCCAGTGTCTTTTTCATACTGTAACTCCTTTTGTGTCCTACCGTTATGTGAAATGCACTCGTTGATAGGAAAAGTGTTCCGATCTGTGACGCCAAATAGCGTTTTACACACTGTGGACTTGTTCTTGTTGGTCCCTGTGCCGATGATTGTGTCACGCATGGTGGATTATGCATCTCCCCATCATTTAATATAGACCCATGTACAGTGAAACCTTATTTGTGAAAGGTGTGTCATTATGAGGAATATGGAGTGAGGGGCAGACAGATCTAGCTTCATAATCACAATGTAGCATAAATACATACAGATGTGATCTGTTATAGCTTATCGTTTATAAAATTTTTATGGGACATCTTGGATACATAGACCCCGCTGACCCACACTGACTCTCCAAACGACCGGGCCAGAAGACCCCTGCGACAGTCCTGATGCTCCAGGCCTTCATGATCAACCATGTGCTCCTGTTCGTGAAGCGTGCATACGTTTGTGCGCATGTTTGTGTGCGTGCGACAGCACTGTCAATGTGATTGTTATTGTCATTTATAAAAACAACACAATCAACCTGAATAAGAGTGGCCTCTTTTTAAATGTGCTCCTTCAAGTGGCGACATCAAGCTGTCATGAAGAGATCATAGTCGACACACCCAGGAGAACACCCTCCTTAATGCTGACCGGCAAATCGTTTATAAGACAAATATCCACCATCCCAGGAAAGTGGCATCCTGCCTGAAAACCAGTATGCCTTAATGGCAACCATCACATTAAATTGCATCTTGAGCAGAAACAGTGGAACTGTCTGAAAACTTGTAATAAATTTGTCTGAAATAATAAAAAGGTAAACGTTTTACAGTCGGCATAGCATAGCAGGGTTTTATTAATTTTGCTCTCCATGCATCCTCTTGGAAATGAAACGGAAAACTGAGCAAAAAGAATTAAACGCTGTTAGGTGAGACGCTCATGATTCAGGCTCATTTGGTAGCATCTGGCATGTTCCAGCAAACTGCACGTGACAATGCTGCTGTTAAATCTGGCTGAACGCTACCAAAATGCAAAACATTGCAAACAGTTCACCGACTCTGAAATGTGATTTCTGCAAACTGGGCCAGGCCTAAAAACTGAAGCAAGTGTGACCGTGCTAGTTTTAAGTTTTTTATGAACTTGCTCAGCTGACATTTTTACCTGCAGCAAATGAAGTTCATGCTCCCCTCCCTGCTTTATACGGAAGGATTTTTCACTGGGTTGATCAATGCATACTATGCAAGAGCACAGCAGTCGGGGCCGTACCAGGATTTGAACCTATAGACTACGGGTTACGAGCCCATGATCATGTCCAACATAACCAGCTGCCAGAATCTTCAAGTAACCCAGTCCAGTGTATTGTCCGCTGCTTGAGCCAGACAGCATAATAATGGCGGTCACTGGGATTTCTTATTATAAGCACATCATCTAAACATCTTCCAGACATCAGTTTTCTGACTTTTCAACAAACTACAAAAGAAAGGCACTAATGGTGTATTTACTCCGAACTTCAGCCGACCTCTGCATCGTGGAATAATATATAAAACATTTATTACGGTGTAAATTGTACTTTAAATTGCACTGATCTGCCATTAAGAGGTCAGGTTTCATAATCAAAGCTTGAACATTACAAATGAAATCCTGGAAGTAAAACACGGGAATAGCGAAATCACACGATTATAGAAGCAGGAGGCTCTGCTGGATTAAAAAATGAGATTAATTTTGATATTTTGCTCCCAAACGACGCCTTGCTTTTCAAAGGTTGCGCTGACTTGCGAGAGCACGCCTCCATTTACACAAAGCAGTAATTAAATTTTTGGCGCCCTCTTGCGGTTAAACGACACAACAACACATTTTGAGATACAATGGTCGCTGAGAAAAGTTGAAAGCCATCCTGAACACGGCCACTGGCAAGATGGGGCGCTTACTCGGCATTTTACATGCATACTGCTGGTTCGGTTTAGATGCTATTTATTCACGTTGTTTGCTGAAGTCATTGAGGTTCTGAAAACCGGGAATAAAGGCAATTTTATTGTAAAAATAGGAGCAGGAGAAGTATCTAACCGCACTCGGAGAATTTTTAAAGTGATAAGGCAACCAAAATATAAATTACAAAATACTGCACTTTTAAAAAGCCAAATGCAGCAGTTTTTCAGTGGCCTAGCAACCCACACAGTCTAAAAGAAGGAAAATGACTTTTCCCATCTTTTCTTCATTTTGAGTTTGCACCTGGGTCATATCTAAATAAATCGGTGCTATAGCCAAAGATCCACCTTGCACAGGGAACACAATAAAATCTGTGTAATTACACTTTGCAATCTTCAATTAATCAATTCTTGATTAAATACAAACTTTCTGCTAATACACAAATCTGCCTGAAACTTACTTAGCTATAGAATAACTATACCGTTATAGCAATATGTTATTGTAAGGATTTGGGGGGGCAGCTAAAAGAGTGCAAACCTCACAAGAAATGGGCAGACTTTCTGCAAATGTTAAATATGCTCAGAGGGACAAGATACTGTAAAGGACTGTGACCCAACGCGTCACCCGATGGAGGACACGCTCCACACCAGTGCCAGCAAACCAGGTCATCGTGAGGCGGGTCGGTCCGTGTCCATACACTGCTGGAGAACAAGCCCCTTGCTCCATCGCAGCCCAATCCAGCAGAGGATGTGATCTTCAGATGGCTGTCACAAGTAGCCCATGTTCAGAAAGCTGTCACATTATGTCTTTATATGTCAGAGATTCCCTCCAGTGTTAACATTTTGTGTGGTATTTTTAAATACGGTTCAAATACAGTGGTACCTCAGTTCTCGAACTCATTAGAACTCGAATTTCTTAAAAGTCGAACCAACCAGTTTGAAAAAAA
>JAODLC010000007.1:8135500-8147300 GCA_026781145.1 Hippopotamyrus pictus
TGTGCTTAGATGTGTTTAGTACAGTATACGCTCTTCTTGTTTTATCCTGTTCATTTTGTGTTTAAATGCTAAAAAAAAACATATTTACGTGCAATTTTTTGGAGCCGGGAACCAATTAATTGGTTTTCCATTATTTCTTATGGGGAAGATTCTATCACAACCCGAACTTTTTAGGATCCGGAGTTCTGAACTGATTAAATTCGAGTTCTGAGGTACCACTGTATTCTCAATCTGTATTTCTTTCTAGAGGTTGTAATGAAGTTATAAATGTCTATTTGTAGTATTAGGTACTTAATAATAATAATTCGTTGATCCCTGTGGGGAAATTCTCCTTTCACCTACCCCATCTTGCTCTCCATTACACACAGACACAGGTGACAGCAAGCTTGGCAGTGAAGGGCAGCAACGCCCATGGAGTTGGGGGTTAAGGGTAGTACTAGATAGCACCCACAGTACTGCTGCAAGGGTTGACATGTTGCGTGTTCAGGGAAGCATTTCTGCCTGAGGTTTTATTTTGTAAATGGTGGTTAGTTTTAGTTCATCATACTGTTCTCTGTTACTTCTGGACACTATACTGTGTTTCTGAGACCCTAGAACTGCCACATATGTCAGCCAATCTAATGCTTAGTGTTGACTGACTGCATGCTGCATGCACTGAAATGCAGGCATGGGATTCACTATTCAGAGTTGCTATCTCTTACTATACTGTATGTCCTATTCAGGGGGCACACTAAATTTCATTGTACATCTGTTCAATGACAATAAATATTCTATTCAGAATCCGAATAGTGTATTTTTTAGTTTGGCCACTTTCCTCGTGTCCACCTATTTTTCAGCATTTTGGTACGAACCTACACGGGAAGGCTCCCCCCGCAGTCCCACATTTCATCCCTGCTACAGGCTGCTGCTGGATGGCCTTCTGTCAGCAAACGTGCTGCCAGTTTGGCTGGGAGGAGACCGTGAAGCGGGGGGGTGGGGAGGGGGGCAGTATCCAGATGGCCATGGGACCTGGAACACCTACACTCCCTCTGTGACTGGTCAAGCATGGGGGACTTAACATTTTCAGGAGATTTAACTGTCCTTTGCATAAGACATGTGTGCTAAGCTGTACCTCGTACCAAAAGATTGCGCTTTTGGCAGTAAATTTCGGGTTTTACCTTTGACTGAGCACTTACCATTATTTTAGCAATAATATGTAGTTGTAAAAACTGACAAAGTGCAAAATTGCGATTTCAAAAAAAAAAAAAAAGTACTGCTTCCTAGGTTAGGCTCCAAGAAAGCCTGTATGCTGAGCTGGAAAAGCACTATGCATGATAGATGGATGGATGGATGGGACTACAACTGTTAAGTAGCTGAAAATAAGGTAAAATTGGATACAGCAGTTATATTTAATAACTGCGCATACAGCGTAAACCGTTGAGTCAAATTCTGCTTTTGCTACATAAGGTCCTGTAGCTTTAAGTGCCTTCACTGTGTTTCCAAGGAACCAAGTCACAGACCTCCATTCTGACATTGAATTCTCTCATTCTTACCTTGAAGCAGGAGGGTCAGAGGAGCACGGATTCCCTGGTGGGGGGGGGGGGGTCAGAGAAGCATGGATACCCTGGCAGACTCAGGGGGCCCAGAACTTTACAGAGACCCTTGAACACATAAAATTATACATACAATTTGACATTCTGTCCGGGGGTCCAGAATTTCTAGCTACGCCCTTGTCTTGACACTGACAGTGATGATGCTGTCTAGCATAAGGTATTTTGGGCCAGCTAGATTCTGGGTCGCTTCGAACCTACGGAATTCAGACAGTGATCCCAAAATACGCTTTGCCTCAACCAGGCTGTTACAATTCATTAAAATCTAACAACAACAACAACAACAAAAGATCTTTGCTAGAAAAAGTCTCGTATTCAAATATCCTGGAGCCCAATTCGAATTTGATATCAAAGGCTGAGATCTTATTATATGCTGATCATTTTTCATGCGTCAGTTCCTCACATTTCAGGCCAGCAAAACCAAGTTGCCCTTTCACAGCATTTACAAGCTGACGCAGGACAGAGGGAGGAATAGGGATGAATCAAGACAATGTCACAGAAAGAACGCCTTTCTCAGTAGGACAGCAGTGGTATATCAGTCAACCCCACTGCCAAAAAATGGATGGTTATTTACTGCTGGCAGAGTGGAGAAGGAAATCCGGGGCAAGGGGGCAAAGAACCGAACCTCTATTAATCAAAGATAAGCCGTCGGTTGAAAGTCACACCTCATATTATCCGCTGAAATGCTTACTAACTCATATTTAGCGTGACGATGGTTTTATCACTTCGGGCACACAACCAGATACCTAAAAAGTCTCAGGGTCAAGTGCGTGGCCTTTCAATCGGACCGACTACTCGCTTTTCGGTAATTATTGAAATCCAAATTAAAAAAAAATAATTCACGCAAAGTAGATAATATGCACGCAATTATTTGAAGACGTGTTTTACATTACAAAGGCCTATTTTGTAATTCTGAACGGTATAGATTTATTTCTTTAATTGATTGAAATCCATCAATTAGCATCCCCGTAATTGCTGCTGTAAAAGAAAATGCACAGGTCTCCTCACACTACTAATTAGTGCACTTAAAAATGTAGAAAAGACACGCCGTTAAAATGTCCCCATTTTACTGACAGTATATACGATGTTATATAGCTGCATTGACGGAAATTCGATATTGCTTTACAGGCGAATTTACGGGAAAAGCGACCTCATCCGGCCCTGATCGCCTTCTGCTATGAACCTGCATCCGTCTGTGGGTCGATCGCTGTCACCAGGTGGAAACATAGCGTGATGGTGGACTGACGCAGGCGGAGCGGGGGTTGGCGCAGCACGGGGAGCCGCCTGCCTCGCGCCCCTCCACCGCTAGTCTTCCCCGGTCGGTCGGCTGTAGTCCTGCTGGGGCGCCATAGACTGCGCGGCTGCGCACTGCGACGCTGCCTTATCTGCGGCCAGCGACCCGCTTTCAGCACCAGCGGACGCGCAACAGCTCCGCGACACCACTAGAAACCATCGGTACCTGGAGGCTCGTATCGGGTGGAAAGCGGGTCTTGCCTATGCGGAGCTATCGGAAATCTGACGGGCATTTTTTAAAGGACGCTTTAAACAATACACTGGTGGGGATCCCATCTTCCGGACACAACAAGCCACAAGGATGGCGTCTAAGAGCACGGGATTTTTAATCATCACTTACATATTCACTATAACTGTGTACCACATCTGTTCCTTTCCTACACCCGCATTGAGAAATGGTAAGTGGCATCGCCTTGTAAACATTCTCACCTTTTAATCCTTTATGCGTTTTAATAATATGTATTTTTACTTGATATTTATAGTGTATATATTTATATGTAGTGTATTATATATAATTTTCTTGCTATCCGTTTGCACAAATAGAAGAAATTGGTGTTTAAAACTAGAGATATTCTTTATTAATGTTTTGTCCATCGAATGTGTATTGTTCTAATCGTAGTAGAATCATTGTAACGGTAATCCGGTTAGTTTGCGGTCGTTCCTGTTTGGGACATGAAAATGTTGCCGTATAGGTCAGTGGACAGATTTGATTTGCATTTTTCCTGAATTTAGCTTATGAAATTTGGACGAGGTGATGCGAACAGATCACGGTTAATTTAAGTTGTCTTTGTTGCGTTAATAAATTATTATTCTACATTGTTTTGCAGTCCATACTGTTTATAACAGAGAGCTGAGTGAAGAACGACCACTGGAGGAGCAGGTGATTTTTTTAACGCTGAAATATGAAGGGAAAAACTGAAAAATTAGACATATTTATTTAGGTTTTGTTTTTAAAAGCAGGATGTAATATACTGTTAAAACGCGGGTTTTGGAGGACTGATGTAACACTGTCTTCTCTCGCCATATTGCAGAAAAGTAATGTAATGCAGTATGATTAAAAATGTAGTGAAATGTGTGAAAACACGCTTTGAAACATATTTTGTCTTTTGTACAGATCGCAGAAGCGGATAGTGCCAGTAAAGCCAAACCAGTCGGTAAGCTCTAGGTTTGGGATGTGTGTCGTTTTTACAAGGGTAATATACCCATTATGTCAGGTCTGCTCAGTTATGACTAACTCCAGTCAGGATGCACTTTTTATCCTGAGCTACACGACGTATTGGTGTCCATGATCCTGTAAAACCCATTCTAGGCAGCTAATAAATGTTGACATTTTAGTATGTATGGTGAAAATGCAGAATAGTCCAAATGTAGAGCTGTGTGTTTTGTTTGTGTTTTATACCGTCAGAAGAAACACGCCGGTCTGACTCAACAGAGCCAAGAATAGATCCTGACAACAATAATTTCAGCACCGTCAGGTCTGCGGCAGAGAAAGTCAAGAATCCTGAGAAGGCGAGTCCCAGCACCGGTATCCTGGATGGGCAGCATTTTACAGAAGATGCTGACTCCACTAAAAGCAGAGGACTGACAGACGACTATGACTCCACCAAAAACGGCATGGACTACAGATTCAGAGGTACAAAGCGGCCGGCCTCGGTCTACCGAACAGGAAACTGGTGTGTGTGTGTGTGTGTGTGTGTGTGTGTGTGTGTGTGTGTGTATATATATATATATCTCAATATACTGTGTATTTGACTAATCAGACTAAGGAAGAAACTATGTAATCATATTATTGTGGAAAAAACAGCAGCTAGAATTTGGAAATGGCAGGTCATTTTTATGTTTCATCTGGGTTTGCTACTTTCGGTTTGTGAGCCTCTCTGAAATTGCCACTGAGGAGTATCTCAAAGTAGTGGCAAAATAGTAAAAATAGTAAAGCCACTTTTCAGCATGGCATCCTCGCAGGGATTTGCCATGAACCACTCTCCGCTGAATCCTGCTCTTGCTGGATTTCCAAACAGCTTGACCTTGTGCAGTTGGATCGCTGCCTGGGTCTCGCCGCTGGCGTCTTGCCCACACTGTCGGCTTATTCAAAGGGCCGAGCAGCTTGGAAACGCTTGGCTTTGAATCTCGTTAACCGCATGTGGATTTATTTTATTTTAGAGTACTGGATAATGCCGAATCATTAAGAGGGAATGTTTCCTAGACCATTAGAAAAAGGCAAAAGAGACTATTAGGATCACGTAGAGCCAAGATAGTCCGAAAATATTAAAACGCTTAAATATTTCATGTCATTTTAACTTTGTACTGATAGTGCTGTCAAGATGAACTGCACTGGAAAGACAGACAACATAGACATTAAGCAGACACACAGGCTCATGGAGTATATGCAGGAATAAACACACATCGTCTGTGTATGTAACAGAAGTGCATGACAGAAAATAGGACTGCAGGTGAAAGTCCATTAGGACAGCAAGATCCGAGCCCCTGCCCCCCCCCCCCCCGGCTGCCCAATGACGCTTGAGAGAGCCTCTTGAGATGGCAGTCACTTACCAAACTGCCAGCAAACATCTCATGGGCAAAGTGACACAGAGATTTTCCAGACAGACATCCCCCCCCCCCCCCCAAATTCGAGGCTGAAGCCTCCCTTTTATCCATTGCAGATGATCCAGAGAGTTTCCGGCAGCTTGACGGGACCCCGCTAACAGCAGAGGACATCGTACAAAAGATTGCAAACAAAATATACGAAGAAAACGACAGGGGAGTTTTCGACCGGATTGTCTCCAAGCTCCTGAAGCTCGGGCTGGTATGAAGGAGTTATAATCTGAGCACTCGCTTCCCGAGTTCAGGCTGTGCCTCCCAATGGATGTTGCGTTAAAGCAAATGAGGGATCGTGTAGCAGAACCACCGTGTAACCGTGTTAGGAGTTACTGACTACAAACAAGCCAAGAAAGAGCTTCCAGTTATGTTACATTTGAACGTCATGTTTGCCAAGACAAGATGCAGTGGCAGGCTCCCGGACAGTGCGAATCTGTGCTTCTCTGTCTTGTCTCAGATTACAGAGAGCCAGGCTGATACACTGGAGTATGAGGTGGCTGAGGCCTTGCAAGACCTCATCACCAAGAACGCCAAAAAAAATGAAGTTGACGACATCAGCATGGAGTTACCCATCTCCAGAACCAAAGACATGGAGCAGAGCCAGGGCCTGAAGGTGGCAAAACCAGTCTGCATGTTCACACTGGCTACAGTTTCCATTAGCATCTACTTAGGAATCCAAATAAGGAGGACAGAGTTGTGCAGTCCTCTCATCGTGCTTTAGCTCTGGAATAGAATTGGAATTCTGAAAATGCAATTATAATTGATATCCTTTGTTAATTTTGAGCTTGGTGTAATGCTTGTCATGTTATTAACTTATTACCTAAAGCAACCTACAGTAGAGGGAAAGGTTATAATTTGAACTCACAACCTTTGCATTGTCAGCACAGTGCTTTACTTGTTGAACTACAGGAGTATTTCTGCTCAGGCAAACAGTTTTCAAGAAGTTCAGGCTTCGGGTATTGCGGATATCGAGTTCCAGAGTTGGCTGTTGATGTGATGTGACGATCTGGCTCCATCATCGGCAGGAAACTGCGAGGAAGGACATCGGGGGTGAGGTGGAGAAGGAGAGCGGGGCGGCGGAGCCTGGAGAGCAGGGGCGCGACGACACAGTGGATGGCGTGCAGACCCCACGCAGGAAGTCAGAGCTCAGGAGTGAGATGAGCACCATGGACGGTCTGGACGACCTGCAGTATTTCCCCAACTTCTACAACCTCCTCAAGAGCCTCAGCTCAGGTAGAGTAGAAGGTGGTTGCCCAGCTGTCATCATTGTTGCATTCCCTGCACGCTGTTCAACTAACTGAGCTTTGCTTATATTGGAAAATCAGGTCACGCATTTATACGATAAAAACATCTTTGATGTTGCGTAAAATAATTGTCCGATTCCTTTGCTTTGAAGAGAAAGATGCACAGGAGAGAGAAACTCTGATCACCATTATGAAAACTCTGATTGATTTTGTGAAGATGATGGTCAAATATGGCACCATCACACCGGAGGAAGGAGTGTCTTACCTCGGTAAGAGTGCATGGGATTTACGGCTCGGGAAGAGGGACCTAAAAGATGGATCAAAAGTAGTTATAACTGGGGGCTGGATCTTTGAAATAAGTCACTGTGTTGTACTGCGATCTTTGATCTTAAATCATAGCTTTTTAGAATCATTGTCTCTGATTGTGGTTTGATTTTCAGCAAGACCTGAGGCTTATATGCTATTGCTTTGACTGACTTACATTACAAGTCTCTACAAAAAAAAAAAAAAAATTGTTTAAATTGAAAATAAATTTATTAGGCCTTCTCTGGGAGAGTATTTTCCATGTACTGTATTGTCTCACCAGAGAGTTCCATTTGTTTCTTTAAGCAGCCATATCAGTGAACAGATATGGAGAGTGGAATAAGGCAATCTGGCACCTTTTGTTCCGACTTGGAACCCTTTCATCTTCTGTCAACTGATCCTTAAATTAAACTCTAGTGGGTGGCGGGGGGATGTTATCGGACATTTAAGTGCCAAAACACAGATGAATGTGGGGAATGAAGGACATCTTTGATGATTTGGAACTCATCAAGAGGAAAGGCGATTGAATGATGTCTGCATTCCTGGAGGAGTTCAGACAGCGAGATGGTCAGATGCATTTGTCCAATGTGATGTACAAGCGAGCACATGCATGCAGTCAAGGAGTCAGCTAATGCATTAGTGCAAACTAAGCTTCAAATGAATGCCCAGGTAAAGCTCCAGGCAGTTCTGAAGCAAAAGCTACAAATCGACTCCTAACAAAGCAAAAACCTAATAAGACTATTCAATGATCAGAAGTGCAACGTAAGAACATTCAGGGAAAGTAAAGAGGCATCAAGCTAGTGGAGGAATTCATGAAGCAGATGGCTCTTGAGGAGTTTCTTGAAGGTGGAGAGGGAGTCTGATGACTGAGCATATGAACTAAGCATCACACATGAAATACTGTCCTCTACTTTCACGCAGCATTCTGCGTCAGTGGGGTACTGAACACCAGCATATGGTGAAATAGATTAACAGTTCCAGCAAAATGCAATGTCTTTCTTCCCATAGACCCTTACAAATCTTGAAGTATACTTAACCTGGTTGAATTCCTTAAGGACTCCTTACTCTTAAACCTGATTAGTAAAATAACATGACCTTTAAATAAAAATTCCCTGTGTGTGATGTGGGTTTCCAGTGACGGAAGTGGCACCACATTAAAGTTCCACCAAGTCCAGCACATCAAAGTCTTTGTTGCCTGGAAACAGTTCATTGATGATGCTGCTTGCTTGCCAGCGTCACATGCAGTGAGATGACTCACTTGTTGCTCGGCCTCAATGTGTTGCACATTCACAATGTTCACCTGAAAGGGTCAGGGCAATGACATTTTTGAAAAAAAGATTAAATGGGTTTGAGATCCTACAGAACAGCTTCCAAGCAACAAATAAGAAGAGATCCATGTTACAGATTGCGTAAATTTTTGTCTCACACTGGCTGATTAAAGGATATTACTACAGTGCAAAAACATCGCCTCGTTTTGTGAGCATAACAGCATCATGAGTACATTTGAAAATGTTGCACGTCTGCGTAAATTTGCTTATACGTAATTCCACACCACAGTCTTTGGCTAGAAATCAATGCGTTATCTGTGGTTTAATGCAGAAAACCTGGACGCCATGATTGCACTTCAAACGAAGAATAAACTTGGAAAATCTTTGGCAGCGTCGGACATAAAACCACCAACGGGTAAGCAGGAGGGGGTACTCACCGACCCGCGACTCGTGTCGAGGACGCACTCAGCTCTTGGTCCCTGTTCTAGAGAGAAGCGGAGACGAGGTGGACAACACAAAGGAAGCGACGGCCCGGATGCAGAAAGAGTATGAGTCGCTGAAGGACTCCACCAAGGACAGCCAGGGAGTCGTCGAGACAGGTGCGCTCGATAGCTAACGGACACCCACGCTTGGCTCCGGCCGCTCGATTCGTTTCCATGGTTCCCATTTTGGTCTGCCTGGAGATATGTGGATTCTGTAACACTGATACGGCAGTGGCTGGTTTGATATTATTGCACGTCTGTAATATTGTTGCCCATGTGATAGTCCCAAAGGGAGGATGGCCTGCTACGTAATATCAGGCCAAGACTGGCTTCAGAAACATACTTGAGAAAGGGAGAGAAACTCCATGACAGTTACACATGAAGTATTACTTTTTATTTACATTAAACACTGGGAAAATCATCTCGTAATGCTTCTGTGTCTAAAGTGAATTAGCAGACATTGGAGATTATGGTGACATCTAAAGCAATTGTGATGTTTTTATTTTTTTATTTAATGCGAGTGTGAATCTGGATGTGTTTTTTTTTACCGTGTCACTGCAGTTCCGGAAGCTTCCAAGACAAGCAGAGCTGAAACTCAACACTGCAACCATATCTCATCAACGCAAAGGCCTTGTTTATGTTTGCTGTGACTGGGACAATGAGACGCTCACTCACTCGCTCTCTTTTGCTCTTTTTTTCTGTCAGGCCACCCAGGGAAGTCAGAAATCTACCTGGAGGCCATCAGGAAGAATATTGAGTGGCTCAAAAAGCACAAAAAAGACACCAACAAGGAAGGTGAGCATGCACCTTATATTAAACTACATCTTATCCAGTCTCAGTGGTCCCAGATTAATGACCTCTATGTCCACAGCAAGTGCATCTAGGAGGTCACAATCTTGTTAGCTTTAGTAGTGTGGGTCTGCTACATGAAGGAAAATAATCTATATTTTTAAAAACCATTCATCCCTCCCCCAGACTAAGGGTGAATAAACTGCCTGGTGCTAATCTGGGACTATAATCTGTTGGACACAGTCACCTTAGGGCCGTTTTAATCCAGGGGAAACACTGCTTCTCTCCCTGGGGGCGCAGCACGGTCAACGGAAAAGCCTGCATCGAAACCCACTGGAGAAAAATTAGTGTCTTTTGTGTGAAATTTGCAATTGAAATTAGCGAAGTTGGTGAAAGGGAACAGTTGGGTTACCCAGAAGTTTCATGAATATTTATAAGAAACTCAGAAAGGCTCCGCTAATTATTGAGATACAAGCCTTCTGTTCTTTTCTGCTTCTTTTTCGCTAACTACCTGTAATTTGCATAAACCTTCCTTTAGAGCTTTGGTGTGCTGGCTCCTAGCTGCCATTGTGTTTAGTCTTATTACTGTTAATTGCTTCTGCTTTTGCAGTGTTTTTCAGTCTCTGAGTAGAGCAGCGAAACATCTAGAAATTTAATTTACTGCAATTATTTTTAAATTGGCTCATGGCTGCAAACAGGAATTTGTGTCCCAATCTAGTAAAGGAGTAAAATAAAGATATAAAGAAAATAAAGTAAAAGGTATGAAATGGAGGTGTGATGTAAATGTATAAAATGGCTTCCCCCCTCCCCACTCAGGGCTGTGCAGAAATGCAACCTCACATGATGCTTAAATACAGCCAGTGAGCAGCCATGCTTTAGTCTCATAAAAATATTATTTAGTCTTCAAATGCGGCATGCTGTATACGACTCTTTTGTATGCTGGAGAATGCTAGTTACACCACTAGAGAGGTATGTCATATAAATTCTTTGGCATTCTCTGTGTAAAAATGGCTAATTTAACCATTATTTAAAGTTTACCTCCAGTACATTATTCTGTTCGCTGGCCGTGACTGTATTAGGTATTTCCTTGCTCAGAGACCGTTCTACATGCCGCCCATCAAAGTTCAGGGCCAGTCTGTATTCCCCTTTTTAAGATAAGGGTTCCTTGCCCCCAGCACAGAAGCATTAACATGCAGCGGCGCCTCTCTGGGTGTTTGGGAAAAGATTCCCTTTCACTCTGTTATTGATTTGTGCCTGATGCAGGGGAGGAAGGCTTGATAATGGGTTTTACAGCAAAAATAGGTTCAGCTTTTTTCTGCCCTCAGTGTCAAGTGGGCCTGTGTAGCTCAGTAGGTTGCCGGTTCAAATTCCATGACTGGCATGGTAGATTCACCATTGGGCGTCCGGTGACTCTGCTTTCTCAAAAATAGATGTCACTTTGGTTTAAATGTGTCTCCTACATAAATCAAGTTTATGGGGGAATGAATTGTGCCGAGCGATGTCTGGCAGTGTCTGTCCGCATATATGGCTGCGTTCACATTACAAGCCTGATTGTCTAATTCCGACTTTTTGCTCTGATCAGATTTGCCTGTTTTGATGGTTCACATTCATAATTACAAGTGACCTATATCTAACTGTAATATGAATACACCAGTCCTTCAAATGGGTTCACGTGCGCACATTGATATCTTTTTGCGCACGTCATCTACGTCAACAACGACAAAAAAAAAAAAAACCGCTCAGCACCTGCATACAGTCAAAAAACCACAGGAATTCCAACCTGACTCTTCACATTTATGTTGCATGATATGAATCGGATAGATATAATATAGCAAGGGTCGGCAACCTTTTTGACATGGAGTGCCAATTATATATTTTCTTGTTAGTCCGCGTGCCATGTTAACGGCGATGGGGGGCGGGGCTACCATCGAGTAGTCAAACCAAAGCAGCAGGCGCGCCAAGCAACAGCCAATGAAATTTCAACTAGAGACCAGCGCGGGACGGATTCTTCAGTCCCACTCCCGCAAAAAATATATATTATTTTCTCCCGCTCCCACCCGCAGTATTCAAGTTTTGTCCCGCTCGCGCCTGCAAAATCCCGCAGATAAACATATAAGTAGTTTTATTTTTACCGCTTCTTCCCGCTACTCTATTTGTTTTACTTGCTTCCCTTTCGAGTATATATAAAAAAGAAACGGAAAATAAACAAATGTTTCGTTTTATTTGAGTTTAATTAA
>JAODLC010000007.1:8147400-8158409 GCA_026781145.1 Hippopotamyrus pictus
TTTAATAATTAGGGTTGTGATCATCGTCAGCGTGCCACCCGAAATTCCTCCGCGTGCCAGTTGTGGCACGCGTGCCTTGGGTTGCCGACCCCTGTAATATAGGATCATATATAAATATCGGATGTGTGTCCACAAAGCCCTGGAAAAAAAAATCAGATGAGTCACATTCAGGCAAAAAAAATAAATAAATAAAAATCGGATGAGAGTCACTAAAGCTTGGTAGTGTGAATGCAGCCTACATAACTCAGTTTTCGGAGGAGTTCCTGTTAAGCACATATCAACACATATCAAAGTTGAGTAATGCAAACCAAGTTTAAGCAAGGAGGACAAAATAAGCGTACAGAAGCTGGTTTCATTCCAGCCTCTTCTCTGGTACAGGAATGCTGAGGAATCCCATTCCACACCTGCTTTTAATAGTCATGGCTGTCAGACTTGCATTGTTCCCATGTCGCTGAGAATTCCCCTCGCCTCGGTAACCCTGCAGTAACGGCGGACTTCTCTGTTCAGATTATGACCTGTCCAAGCTGAGGGACTTCATGGACCAGCAAGTGGACACCTACGTGGACAACGGCATCTTGCAGAAGGACGAGGGCGAGGTCATCAAGCGGATTTACAGCAGCATGTAAAGCTGCGGGCACCCCGGGGTGCGGGGGGGCAGGAGAGTAACGAAACAAAACGGGGTGTGCAGCAAAGATAAATAATCGACATGGAACTAACTGCCTTACGCTTCCCAAAAAGTTTACCCCTCCGTGGTTGTATTAAATTAGTAACGCAGCAATAATCGTATTATTGTTGAATACTTCTTTCAAACTGCAGTACCCTATGTTATGCAGTGATAGTACAATGCTGTTCAGCTTACTGTCGACTGACTAATGCCACCAAATTATCAGCCTACCACCTCAAAATGTCACCCACAACCGCATGGAAGGGAAAGCATAGCGAAGGTGGGAGGCTCCTTGAAATAAAAGATACTGAAAAATTTAACTGACAACAAAATGGATGTGAAAACCACTGAATAGACTAGAGACCCAGTTCAGTAGGAAATAGTGGCCAGCAGCATCTTAACATGGATGTTGAATTTATACTCATTCATACCAATCTGTGTCCCACAGCATGCCAACACAGGTATTTTTTGTTAGCGCAAAAATATGAAATAGTGTGCAATGGCTTTCATACCAATCAGTGACATTCAGCATGATTTGCTATTTCTGGCGAGATTTTGTTGAGAAGAGCTCTTTAAGAGACCAAGGGGTGGCGCTGTTTGACTCCTCAGTGTGTGAGACTCAGTCTCCATTAGCCACACCACAAAAAAGCATTTGAAGTTTTAAGAAGCATAATGAAGTATTTCTAAATGTAAATATGTGATTTTTTTCCAAAATGTAAAAGCAATTAAAACATTTCCTTTCTGTATTGGTGTAGCTGGTTCCATTTCTGTGCATTTTAGAAAGTAAATTGTAGCCTGAGAATGGCAGTATCTAGGCTGCATCACCGGAGTAAAATGTCTGAGCAGCAAAGCTCAACATTACACTGCCCATAACTGCACAGATGTTAAAATCTGTACATCTAAAATCTATAAGTAGAAATCAGTTCCCATTGGTGCACAGTAAAACAGATTAGCATCTGAGTGAGAAAAAGTATTAATTATTCTTGATTTTGAGCCCGTTATGCTACATGCCATCATTTGCGTTGATATTTCTTACAGTAATTCAGTCTTATGACAGAATTATAAAATTAGTATAATCAGACTATGTCCTTTTAGAAGTTTATCCTACATGCTGTACAGCACAGCTAAAATGTCTTATACAGTGAACTTTGTTAGTGAAAGCAAAACATCAGCATATTATAAAACTGCAAGATTAATTATAACGTACCATCTGTCACCATCAGGAGCAAAGAAGCCTGTTAGGTTGTCTGACCAAGAAATACTGATGTGGAGGTCACTGAGGTGTCCCCCCCCCCTGGCCCCCCAGGAACCCTCAGGCAGTCCACGTTTTTGCTGCCTCCCAGCAGGTGTCAGGTAGGTAAGGAGCTGGAGCAAAAACATGGGCCATCTGGGGATCCCTGAGGACCGGGTTTCGAGGTTATCTGTCCCTGATTTTACATGTAAATGCCATGATTTGAGCATTTAAAACACCTCAATGCACAGGGCACCAACATTCCATATCAAATTCCATAGCAGCAGGACATGTGGTTGCTGGTGTGTCTTGAGTTCTGAATAACATCTGTTCTTTCTCTGGAGACAAAACAGCCTCTGTATACCAGCCATGAATGTGGGCATTTTGTCAAGAAGCCTGAAGATACCCCAGCTCCCCCAAAATCCCAGACTAGTCCTTTCCTTTCTCCGATAACATTTTCCCCTCAATCAATAGCACCGACGTCTTTGATTCGAGAGAGAAAATATGGCTTAACATATAGCTGTGAACAACCATCTGTCTGTACTCATAGGAACCCAAAAAAAATTACGGTCAGAGGATTGAACCAAACAGTACGTGCCAATGCTATTGCGAGTCACTTACTTTAGAAAATGCAGAACAGTTTCAACAAGCTAGCCATGACAGTGCCTGTTAACTGCCTGGAATGTTCCCCAACGGTCCTCTGTAAAGACGAGGTCCAAAGTACTCTGGTGACCAAAGCACATCTCGGAGAACACCGATTTCAAACACTTTATTTGTCGCCACCCAAAACGAAAGAGCACAATAAAACAATAAAACCTGAATATTTTAAAATGTATTTGTCACACAATAACACCACATTCAACCTTTAAAATAAAGCTGTCCCTTTTGTAAATAGATTTTGAACAAGCAAAATAAATAAAATAGGGCTTCCAACCATCCACATCTTCTAACGAATCATAAAGAAAGACTACAGACCTGTATATATGTAGGACAACTATCTTTAGAGGCTTTAAGTGAAAACACATTGACAGCCAGAATAAAGTGCTATTACCTCTCCATGTTTGGCGTCCCCGTGTCTTCGAAATAAATCAACTGTACTGCAGCTTCAAGACCACACAGCACGATTGCAGTTGTGTTGATGTCAGAAACATACAGCTTTCATACGATGCAAAGACCTCAGAGGTATACAAACAAACAAACAAACAAACAAACAACAACAAAGGCAAAAAGATGACATGTCAAGTGCAAACATGATGATATGAACTAAAATCATATTTTGTACCTCAGTAAAGGGATGTAAAAAAAATAGAAAAGCAAAAGATGAGATACTGGTGTCAGGTATGTCATTGTCATTCAGCTAGCAACTCTCTGAGAACAAAAATAAATCCCCTTTCTCATATTTCCTCCTGAGATGGTGTCGGGTCTGAAGCATCAGGTCCATCACTTCTGTAAACACACAAAAATAAATACAAAAAGTAAGACCACAAACACACACGGCAATAAAAGACTGATTACACCCCAGCCAGAGTCCATCACAAAAGGAAGGAAAGATGTTAGTAGGATATTTGACCAGCTGTCAGGGCCGGAGGGGGTGGGACTGAACCTTGAAAGTTAGTCACAATATATTTTTTCCACACTGTATGTGACCTTAAGACCTGTAAGAGTCCTTGGCAGAAACAACCCACAAAAGACTCTGATTCGTGGCATTTTTTCCACTTTTGGTGCAAATGGCTTGAAATGTCTCTCTTTCTGATTTCCTGAACCACGGCATCAGAAAGTAGCATTTCAACGTTCATCTGGGTCGGCATCTTCTGCTGCGACCCTGTTCCTTCTCCTCCCAGCTCTGCGTTAATGGTAACAGCCTCTAGGGCAGCCCAGCAGTTTGGCCTCCGCTGTCCCTCACACTCCTGCTCCATTTGTCATCATTTATTCAGTAGCATTCTGCTCCAGTGCAGCTACAGCTAACAAACAGAATTAGAGCGCTTCCGCAGTGTTAACAGAACATTAAATGGTGGAAGCAAATTAGGCAGGTTCACAACAGAACGAATGACTCCGTTTTATTTTCCAAACATAAATGGTTGGTTGCCACGATGTTGGAAACTGCAATGACCTACAAGCATAACCACCGCCACGTCACTTAAAAAAAGGCTTAAAAAAGGGTATATTTTGTTATCCTGTCAGCACATTTCAAATTATATATTAACTTTAAAACATTTAATGTTATATTCATAGATATTTCTTGCCATGGATATTTTTTTAAAAACAGATTCTGAAAAAAAACCTGGTACAATGAAGTTAAGCCTTTTGAAGTGGACTACGGGCTTCTCTGTCAGCAGAGAATTCAGCATATTAATAAAGAATTAATAGTATTCCATTTTTACCATTAATACAAGAACAACTCCTGCCAATTTTTAGACATTTTTAAACACTATTCCAGTTGTAAATTGTGAACTAAAAAAAATAGCTACACGCTAACTGAATTTGAATAAAATACATGGATTTGCTCTGAATAATGCATTTCTGCAGGCACCCTGCCTCGCTAACTGCTGTCAATTGAGACTTAGCACTCGTGGTTAGCAGATATGCGAAGCTTTGACAACAACATCACTGCAGAAAAGGGGGTTACTCCAATGGTGGAAGCTGTTACAGCTCATATCACGCGCATGTGCATGAGTATGAAAATGCTGACAAAAATATTTGTGGATGCGATGGATTACAAAACAAACCAGCCAATTCTTCCCAGTGAAACTTCGAAGGAAGCCAGCTTAGATGTTCTCAAAGCTGGGGAGGTTCTTCCTCTCGCTTGGCAGTGTCTAAATGAACCCATGAACCATACGTTTACAAGAGTTGAGGATATAGCTCAGATGGTCAATAGGATCAAGCAAAACTACTGCAGAGGACACTTAATTGCTTAATTAAAAACCATGTTCAATTAAATATGATTTCTATGATAGTTATGTAGCACTATATGACATACATCAATTAAAGTTATTTCCACTTGATGAAAAATTCATTTATAAATACTTGCTATAATTCCAACAGAGGCTATGGTATGACAAAAGGAGAATTCTTACCGGTCATCTTCCTCTTTAAGTTTCTGAGCTGCTTGTTTCGATATTTTGATTTGCAAGTCCAGCCTTTGTAGGTAGTCCTGGGCTGAGAGCTCCTCTGGCTGCATGGGCTGGTTCTGTGTCTCCTGAGGGCTGGGTGTAGGCGAGGAGGGGGTGGACGAGGTGTCCCCTGTGTCCGGGGCCACGTGAGGTCGCTCCTGGGCCGGGCAGTTGTCGCTGCCCTCGCTGTCTGGTGACTCTAAAGTCAGTCCATTGAGGAAGGTGGCTTTCTCGGAGGCCACAGGAATATTCAGAGTTTTCCGCAAGAACATGCAATCATTGCTGAAGAGCTTGTTGGCTCTCTTTATCTGCTCCATCTGTGTTAGGCGTGGGAAGAAAATGGGTTGCTATCAAGCCCAATGTGGTGCATTAACCAAAGCAGAAACTGCAGAACTCAGCCATGAAAAGAGGCCTCAGCCCCTGAACTATCCACCTTTGTCATTTTCAGACTTTGCACGAAATGTTGCAAGCCTTCTTCACCTACCCCAAGGCAATCACACATACCTAAACAGAGAGGGCACGCACCAAACACTTCAGGAACGTCATTAGTCATTTCAGACTTTTGTGGATTGATATCGTTTCTTCAAAACATTTCCCCCTGAAACCTTTGTCAGGAGGCAATTAAATCCCTCCACTTATGGTTCAACCAGCACGGATCCTCATTGGAGCTACATTTACTCCGGCAATTGCACAGTTTAAATCAGGTGACTCCCTAATGTGATCTTAAAGGACCCCAAAAAGTGTCACGTGCAAAGGGGACCCCAAAGGCGTCACGTGCAAAGGGAACCGCACAGCTACTTCCTGGTCATGAACATGTCCCACTATGACACACACCCCCAAGCCGGCTTATTTCAGCATAATTGGCAGACGGCAGAAAGATGTAAAATCTATTACAACATGAAAAATATATCATAGCAGATGCACCAGTATTTGGTAAATAATACATCTGCTGCAGACCCTACAGCGAAAACGTGTTAATTTGTAGGGGACTAGGAGATAAAGGCGAAGAAGTAGCGCCGCTACGCGTACGGTGGCATAATGTCTTAGCCCAAGTGTTTACATATGAAAACGCAGTTAAATAGAGTTATACCGATTTGACCTGCGTATGTCTCTGTTTTCCCAAAAAATAATTAGATGGCAAAGAGCTACGGCGCAGATCCTCACCGTCACGCCGTACTTGAGCGCGATGCCCTGCAGGGTATCGCTGTGTGTTACCCGATGCTCGATGTATTTCTCCCCCAATGGCGCCGTCACGCTGGCCGTGCTGCCGTACGATCGGGTCTTGGTGCGGGCCAGGCTCTGGGACAGCTCACTTTCCGATTCCGAGCCGGACCGGGAGCGGGGAAACAGGGGCTGGCCCAGCCGACAAGCCCCATCGCGCAGCGGCAGGACGGGAGAGAACTCCGCCATCTTCTTTTCGGTGTGCAGTGAGGGCCTCCGCGTAATGATGCGCCCACCGGCTTCTCCTCGCTTAGGAGACGCGGCTCTCCGCTTCACCGAACCCCGAACAGTCCTATTACGGGCCGGGCATGCTTCACCGGGAGCGGCGGCGCGCTGACTGCCTGTGGGCTCAGACCGGCCGGGCTGCCGCTTCTCACAAGGCTGCAATTTGATACCCAGCCTATAATGAGCAGCCTCACCTCCCCCGTCTTCACTTCGACACTCGAAAAAACAGACCGAAGTAATGGGAGGTGTCCTACTCATTAACATCATAAACGCCCCATTGGCGTCAGGCGTTTACTCGCTTTTGCATAAAACTATTACTATTGATCAATAATCGTTTTAAGTAATGTTGGTGCGCTGTAATGCGTTGGAAATAGTTAAAAACTGCCAGGTCGTGTAACAACAATTCAGTACTAGAAATTATCGTATGATTCTCAAGCACCAGATTAGCAAAAATGAAATATATCCTATTATTAACTATGCACACCAAAAATACTCACTAGATAAACTAAATGAAAGAGACCAGTGAGAATACGGATAACATACAGATAGAGAGGACGGACTTACATACTGGCAGTACACGACTTTTCACGTAGTAATCTTTAACAATGGTACTTGCTGCAAGTTAATTAATTAAAATTGTTGTTATCATCCATTTCTAAATTTTGTCCCAAATACTTTTACCTCATGGATTTCTCTAAAACAAAGCATTGGTTTGGTTTGCTTTAAAAACACAAAACAAAATAAGCGAAATTAAACTATTGTATATGAAATATCACGATGGCTTAATACTGTACATACCCATTTGAAAAGAGCGAAAAGTACTTGGTATTCCCTGAAAACAATTCATTGGACCCTTTCCAGATTTCCCACAACATTTAATTTACACATGGTAGATATTCTTTTTATGTCACAGACATCATGCAGCTTGTCAATTGAAAAATGTTGCATTTTCCTCTGGAATTTTTCGAGGACTGTCCACCATTCCTGCGTGATGCGCATCACTGCACGGGGACTGCTTTGAAGTTATACTCTGTAGTTTACTGATAAGATTAATCACCAGGTTTAAAGTGTACAACAACAGTGGAATGTATTCAAAAACTTCAGACAGACACACATGTCTGTAACTATGTTTGTGAAAGTTTAACTGAATTTCAAATTAATGCGAGTTTGTCATCTGTAAGAGCGTTATCAGACAAGTTGTGTCAAGAATGGAAGCAGGCAGTCATTGAAACTGACTCAACACAAATCCAGACAAACCTGCTACAAGATCATATGTCATGGGTTGCTTTGTCTTTTCAGCTGGTGGGTCACAAACAGCAGGTAATTCTCCAGAAAGAGCTTCTCAGTTTATTTATAATCAACATCAAATTGCTAACATATGAATTATTCATACAATACCAATCAAAAGCTTAAGACATACATATTATTTTATTCGCTGCTTCTTGCTATCCTTATGAAATCAAGGCACATTCTTGCTATCGATACAAAACTACCATAATATTGTGTTCTCTTGAATTTTATTTGTCTGGAATAACTGCACCTGTTTTGAATTTTGTTTTCATTAATTTCAAATTCATTAACTTTTGTTAGGCAATTATGTGAATGTAACACAGAATCAGGCTCAGGTCACACAAAATATAAGCATATGGCAAGAACAAGGCTACTGGACAAAGCTGGACGCTACGATTACCAAGGCTCAGTGGGTGGCGCTGTTCGCGGCTGTATGCGTGGAGTTCATGTGACCTCCCCATGTGCAGGTCACCTCCAGGGATACTCACTTCTTCCCATAATCCAAAGACATGCAGCTAGGCTAATTGGTACTGCTAAACGTCTGATGTTATGTGAGAATGTGCCCTGTAATGTTCTGGCATCCTGTTGAAAGTGTGCCCAGGCCTTGTGCCACCCCACATGACCTTGTACAGAATAAGAGGCTGGAAGATGGTTGGATGGCCAAGGAAAAAAAATCTCATGGGGTGAGGAATTTCATTTCTGACAGCACAGATAGATTGGTTGCATTAGTGAGCATCTTCTGCCAGTTGATCATGCAGAATCACCCAGCACTCATTGATTTTACTGCCTATAATTATGCTTTTATTCACATACTCAGCGGACAATGTACATTATTATTATTATTTTTAACCCTGGTCTGCAGAGGAGATGGTAACAAAGTCACTAAGGTATCACAATCCATCCTGTCCATCCCCTGGTATAACAATGAGGGGTTACTGCTGGTCCTCCAAAACCCTCCTGTTTCTTCCCAGCTGTGTCTTGTTCATAACCCCCAATCCTAATATGATAAATATCAACACCTAAATCATATCAGTGCCTCGTTAGTTCTGTATATACATGCTTCCCAGTCCTGTGTACCCCAGTCCGGACATTAAGGTCAATTCTCCTGTTGCCTGTGCCTTCCCAGGACTTGCCTTTACATTTTGATCCCTTGCAGTCCTGTTTGTTTCCCTGCTCCTGTTTTTTTAATAAAGCCCCATTTCTTCTCCTGAGACCTGTCCTTGAGTCCTTTGTTTCTAGCAATGTGACATAAGGTCCTGTCCTTTGCTCAGTTTTGCAAACAGCAGGACCCTAAATAAAACCTGGGCTCAACAAAATTCAGATGACAAACTTGTTTCCATAATCACTGGGCCACCAGCTGGCTACACAGAACCTACTAAATCTTCAACTTGGGTTGATAGCAGAAAATGAGTTTCCCCAAAATTGAATTTTCTTAATGGGACAAGAAAAATTATTCAAGATCTGCTGGAAGAGGGTTTATCCTGTGGATTTCAGAAGTGCAGCAAACCCAATTCTGCTTTGTTTTCATTCATCGTGAATGAAACATAAGGCTGTCTTTGAAGAAGCAAATAGCAGATTTTTTAACAGCAAAAAACACAACCAGACTGTGACACAAAACAAGAAGCTCCTTCCCATTTGTTAAAGTGGCCCTGAAGGCCAGAACAGCTCAATGTCATTCTTATTTCCAGCTGGACCTCCTGCAATCATGGTCTGTCTGCTGAGTGACTAATGTAATAATTCCGTTTATGGAACACTATTAAAGACACATCCAAATCTGTCAAACACAGAGACATAGTCCATCACATTGCTGAGGCTCAATTACACAGGTCTACAAAAAAAAAAAAAATCAGTTGCCAAGTTTTTTAAAAGGGATTTAGGGTATTTTGAGGGTGCTGAATTTAAAAATCCCATTACTTTTTTTACATTAGTTTTTGAAATAATGGACATCCATGAAAATAATGCATTCACCCAATGCAATAGCTTTTGGTCTGTCTTTTGACTCATTAACAGTGTCTTAGGTAATGAAATGTATGATGAAGCGTTGAAGGAGAGTCTGAAAATAAAATTAGAGTTAAGTTCACATGTGCGTGTTTGCATGTTCATTTATTGCTGTTGTTACTGTGGTGATGAATATTTACCCAGATCAAATCTGCCAAGTCCTTCCAAAGGAAGGGCATCATGGGAACACCTGTCTGGTATTTAGTCAGAAATGGTTTAAATGCTCGTGATAGGGCTATGAAAAGATGTAGTTTGGCCAGAAGAAGGGGGTCCATTCGGGCTTCACGAATGCAGTCAAAAGAAGATGTCCCTGGGTTTTTCACCTATTTTGACTTCACCAAGTCCACATATTTCACAATAGAGGGCCAGACTTCCAATGCTTGTTCGACAGCTGGCAAATTTTCGAGCTACCGATGGCCACAGAAAGGTAGAGGGAATCTTGAGGATGAAGTTGCAGCTGTGAAGTCCTCTCTTCTGGCTGGTGCAGAGTGGAAAAGAAAATGTAGTGCTTTGAGCACTTTCTCCACCATCCACACTTCAAAACCAGTCTTGAATGAGTTGTGAAGGGTATGTAGGCCACACCTTCATACAATTACTAACTGTGTCCCAGCAAATTGCTCACCACAGCGTGAATGTCATCATTGGACGTATAGGAGTGATGTCAGCTAACTGTTTGCAAAGGCCATAGCTTATAGCACTTCTGCTTTCAGTGTGTCGGTTGAGGAGAATGTACTGAAGGCATTGCTTGTCGCGGGATCTGGAGACACTACCAAAGCGGGTGTAGGCATATCTGAAGAGGTTTTACTTGCAGGACTGGCAAACAACTGAATGGGGACAGTTGTTGTTCGACTTTTGACAAAATGTTTGTGCTTCTCTCCCCTGATATGTGAGTCGATGGCTTTAGAGCCCATTGTTACCAGTTTGATGAATGACTTTTTTACAAAAGTCGCATCAGGCTTCATAGACATTAGTCATCTTTTTCAGCCAGCCACAGTAGGGGAGACCGGGTATGGTTGTAACATGGGGAGAGTTGTAACACCACCAATTCCACCAATCAGGAATAGGATGAGAGTCATGTAATCATTTCAGTGTTTACATACTCCCTCCCTAAACCCACATGATGGATATCAACGCTGGAAACAGGTACATGCAGATTTTACAGATAAAAAAACAGATTTTGAGGTAAGAAAGTAATTTTTTTGACCAAGACTATATTTTGTTTAGTATTTATACTATTGCAGATAAAATCATATGACTTAAATAAGATTAA
>JAODLC010000007.1:8177737-8197130 GCA_026781145.1 Hippopotamyrus pictus
AGATAGACAGAAAGATGGAACAGATAGATGGAACAGATAGATGGAACAGATAGATGGAACAGATAGATGGAACAGATAGATGGAACAGATAGAACAGATAGAACAGATAGAACAGATAGAACAGATAGAACAGATAGATAGATAGATAGATAGATAGATAGATAGATAGATAGATAGATAGATAGAATGGATGGACAGACAGACAGACAGCCGATAAACACTCCTATAGCTGTATTTGTGTTTTAGCCAGGCATGACTTTCCTGGTAAAAGTCCCTAAATGCCACAGGGAGGCTTATCTGCAGAGGCTCCGGTCGCACACACACTCATCTCTAATTAGTTAGTATGTTGGATGCGTTTCCAGCAACAAATCCGAGTCAAACAAACAGAGGTCACGGTCTTGGTCTTATCAACTACTCTCTCCAGTGTTGGTGTAACTTACTGGGAAACTAAAATGTTCTCAAACTGCTGATTATTATTGGTTGTAACCAACTCACAGTCACAATTAGCATAATCTTTTCCATGGTGAACATCTACATGTGAATTTAGGTTATGCCCGCATCAATAAATGCAGTCACACGTTTCACTGTGCATATCGAACAGTACAAGACAAATACATGTACAGTTAAGCTCTAAATGGTAGGTGAATGGATGGATATGACAGTATCAGAAACAAAAGGCTTAAATGTAATGGAAAAAAAAGTAAGTCTCACATTAAGAACCTCTGCGGGTCCATTTCAGCATCCTATGCTCTATACTCTGAGGCACCATCATGAGTATGCAGCATCTCACCATAATGAAAGGACAATGCTTTCCAGTTATGATATTTCTAACACAAATTCATCATAGAAACAATTGCCCTGTATTAACACGTGGGGATGTATCTGCAGGCTCTCCTGCTCCTATACCCCCCCCCCCTCTCAGGAATGGGTACCTCGACACCCTTGTCTAGATCTGAGGAGATTCAGAACAGCATTCATTACGTGTCTCTGGGTCAGCTGGGCCGAGCGGAACGGTCGTGGTTTCACTGTTCCGTCACCAAAGGCCACTTTTCTGCAAGGCTGGAGCTCATTAAGACCGTCCTGTCACGTCAAGCCTGATATCATGGAAAATAACGCAGCGGTGGAGCGTTGGCGGTACGGACTGTGTCATGCCTATGTTCGCCGTCTCTAGCGTGTGCAGCCTGCCCCCTGTTCATATCCCACGGGACCAGTGCTCACGGCTTAGGAATTCCTTTGGAAAGCCTCCAAACAGAAAACTCTTAAACTGGAAGATTTAAGGCTTTTCTTTCAAACTCACCCAACCCCCACCCTGGACTATCGCTGCCCCCGACTACACCAACCGAGGCCTCTGAAGCTGCAAACCATGCAGCCACTGGGGAAAGCCTGTTACACAAGGGGGGGGGGGGGGGGGGGGTGGAGACCCCTGTGATTTGAGGTCCCTCGTTTCAAAGAACATCAAGTTAAACAGCCTCCGCCTCAGACAATTTGGCTGCAAGTAAGCAGAGCAGCCAAGTATTACAGGCAGCAGCTGGCAAAGTGAGAGGATCATTAGGCAGCTTAAATAAATAAAAAGGTACATTTACAGCAGTCTGGGATGCAGGCAGATATTAAAGAAATCCATAGATGCGTTTATTGGAAATGACGTGCATTTGCTAAAGGATCGTAACGTCACACTGGCTGAAGACGAGGGTGCATGCTGCCATCTGATTCAGGTACGGGGTTCGGCTAGCTAGCTGCCCAGCCCTCTACCTGATGGAATAAGCTATATGTTTATTAATATTTATAAGTGCAACCCCAGCGGCACCGTAGGTATACCTCCGTCCCCCCTGCACTCACTCTCACGGCCGTTCTGTAGTAAACGGCTGATTCCTCCTGACTGAACACGCGACAGGTTACAAACTGCTGTAAGGACCCTCTCAGATTACTGAAGTGCTACCAGTTTCTCTCACAGTGAACTTTTTGTTTAACTTAAACAGTACACCTTGCAATTTCCTGAGAAAGTAAATGAACAGAATAGAACAAATTGGATCAAACGTAAAGCTACAGACTCCATCTTAAACTTGGTACCCGCAGGTACCTAGCGGCCATGATCAGATAATCTTAGGTAAGTAATTAGATTTAGTAAGTCAGAATATTTTAATTTTTATACCAAATAAGAAATTAAAATTTCATCTGGAGGAGACCCACCTTTAATGGTTTGGCTGTTGGGGTTGCCCCTGAACTGCTGAATGGGGACCATACTATTCCTCATCAATGATTACGGGATTTCTCCTGAAAACTTAATTTTCAAGCTTTACTTTGGTTTTTAGTTTAGTGGGGTCTTTTGTGGACTTCTATGAGAAAAGTTAGGGAGCAACTGACCAATAGTTTTGGTCAAAATGTCGAAATCTGGACTTTTCTCAATAGATAATCTCAGTGCCATTTTAGAAAGACATGGTGACAAGGCACAGGCTGGCAAAAAGCATAGGAAATATCCTTCATTTTTGGTAAAAAACAAAATATTTCAATTTGACATTTTTGTACAGAGAAATGATAAGTTGAACCTGACGTGTTTTGGGCTAGTTCTATACACTTTCCTCCAGTAAAAGCGCCAGACTGCCAGAACCTGCTTAAAACTGAAATGTTTCCTTTTGAAAATCCCAGAGCCCGTTCTTCTTCCTGGTTACGCTCTAAGATTTGTCGGGGCTGATAGCTGACATGACGCCGTGCTCCGTAGCGCAAGTTATGTAACGAGTTCTTACGGAGAGCGTGGAAAGTCTAAGCTGCCTCTCTGCCTCCTTTTGCTCTTTCCTACTGTATGGGCTACCAGGCCACATGACTCCCCTCCAGTTCATTCTGATCGCAGAAAGCAGACACAACAAGCCAAACCCAGCAGCCGCTGAAGATACTGTGTACGGCACAAATCCTGAGACAGACTAACACAAACCAAACAGGCTGCTTTACTTTCCAGTATGATGAAGACCAGTACAGCAGTGTTAGACATAGAAAAACCACAGCAGGGGCCCCAACTAAAAACCAGTTTCATTGTTCTCATCCCTTTATACTGATGCTCTGTGTGACAGGCGGTGACCCTTGATTGACCCTGCAGTGGATTTTTAGTAACAACTCCACCCAAACAAGCCTCCTCCACCCAAGAAATTGACTCACTGATCCATGGCCACCAAAACACACAAACAACGCCTTGATGGTGCACAGCAGATTCATCTAGACCCATGCAGCGTAGAGAGTTCGCCGGGCCGGGTCCCACACAGCACAGAGAGCTCGCCCAGCCCCACGCAGTGCAGTGCAGTGCAGTGCAGTGCAGTGCAGAGAGCTCGCCTGGCCCGATCCCACGCAGTGTGGAGAGCTCACCCAGCCCGGAACCCATAATATCCTGGCAAAGTGAAATCGCACTGCACGCTCCAGGAGGAAATTTCATTAATGACACACCTTTTTTCTCCCCAGTGAAAGGGACCACATCATCCCGGTCCTTGTGCTCCATAGCTTCCTTCTCCAGGTATGACAGCAGCTTCTCTCTGTCGAAGGGACCCGTGGCAGATTTGGTGGTTTGGTCCTTCTGCCGCATGCCAGCCGGGAGCAGGGCATTCTGGGAAAGAGCAAATGCTAGATATATTATTTTCATGATATTTTTACCCTTCCATCACTGGCTATATGGCCTACTTTTGTACAGTATTTTTAATCAAACTCCCTCTATACTGAAATCTACCTGCTTGGGATCACACTAAATAGATCTTTCTCCAGTCACATGCATATTACAGATCTTAATAAATAAAGATCACTGAAGGAGTGTCTACTAATATTTCAGCATTCAAGGTCTGCTGATCTGATTCTCAAGATTCAGAAGGTCCACTCCCACGGGTCACGGGGGCGGGGGGCTCTCTGCCTCCTGGCACCTCCTGCGCCCTTCACTGCCTCCTAACCAGAATCAGCTCATTTTCCCGTCAGTCATCATCCAGCCTCCTACCCGCTCCTCTCCCATACTCTCACCTCCGGGTCCATCTCCTCCAGAGCACATTCCAGTTGCTTTAGCTCCTCTTCGGAGAGCTTGTTGAGGATCTCATCTTCGTCGATCTGTCGGTACTTCTCCAAGTCCTTCTTGAATGGCAGCGCCATGACTACAGAGGTTGTCTGCCTGGAAGGAGGCCGTCTTGCGGTTCCACACCAGTCAGTCCCGCCTCTAAGACACTGAAAGAATTACAGATGATGCACAATACAATCAATACCAATATTCATAACAGCATCGTTCCATCAAACGGAACACTTACAGATCTTCACCGCCACCAGCTCCTTGAAACCTGCAGGTATCCCTCAACTTTCTAAGGTACAGGTGGCATACAAGTAGGACTTCATGAGAAGCATATTGTGACACCGAAAAATTTTTTATAAATTCCGAATGTCCAGATGTTTATTAAATGTCGGACTTTAAACTGCAAAAAGCACCACCACACCACTGACATCTTTTTACCTTGTTTAACCACAACATCTCCTCTTTTAAAAGATGCTGTGGCTGCTGATCTGTCCCTTTCTTCACCACCACTTCAGTGCTTATTGCCTCCATGATTTACCAAAACAGTAGCATGTGGCTCCGCTAACCGAATTTAACATAAGGACACGTTGAATTTATACTGAGTACTAACTTTTGGGTGTTACAATGTGCCTCTCATTAATACTTTGGGCACATTACTAATCTGCTGACCAAATTGCGAATGTAAGTAAATGTCCATATAGTACCGAAAAGCCTGCCTCTATACAAATGTTTACGTCAGTCATCTGAAGCCCTGGTAATTATTGTGCATGTGCCACATAATTGCGATTATATCATGAAGTGATATCATGCAGCCCTACATACAAGTCAAGTCACCACATAACACTTTGTTTAATTCAACTGAACACGTCCATAGGCTTATTCTATCACATTCACAGACACCAGCTCCCCAGAATGGTCTTGTCTTGCAGGAAAGACTAGTGCTTTGTTTAAAAGTACACGTCCATCCCGAAAAGCCGACAGACATGGAACGCTCTCACCAAAGAGACACAGTGCTTTTAGCTGCTTTTAAAAGGGGGGGGGGGGGGGCTGTAACAGTGTCTGGGCCCCCTCTACATGAAGATGCAGAGTTACAGTGTTTCCTTATCAGCATACCACCTGAGGCAGGGAGATGAAGGGCACCCCCGGAAGCAACAACCAAAGTACCTTCAACTCAAGCAGACATGCTTTAAAATGCAAAAAAAAAAGCTGCAATTTGGGTGGATAAAGAAACCGGTTCAGCGTGTCGCTCTCCCACGACGTATGACCTCATTTTTCCATATCTCCATGTGGAGCACAACAGATGTGTGCATTCTCAAGACAAAAGCAGACCATCCCTGATCTACTGAGGCAGGGATCTCACGGAAGACGACGGACAGACCGCAGAGCGAACCCTGGGGAAGCCTGCAGCTCAAGGTGGAACCCGTTAAGGCTGGTAATGCAGCTGAACGCAGCATGTCTGCATGCATTATTCACATTAAATAGACACTAAATCTCAACTCGCATTAAAGGAAATGGAATATTGCTGGGAAATGTCATCAGCATCAGAGAGCTACGGTCAAAAAATTAAACAGAAGTGCAATTCCTTTATAAATAGTTTATCATCACCAAGCATAATTATTTTTGACTGTTCTAGAATAAGTAATGGATACGAAACAAGAAAATGGATTGATATCAACAAATAATGCACAGATGGTGAATTCAGGACCTTAATTTCAAACCTGCTGTATTGACTCATTGAACTATAAAAGAAATTCACTCTCTATCCCAGTCCTGAGTCACCATTTACAAGCTGGTTTCCACTCTCATCCATTAAGGAACAGGACTGCAAACAATTACTGAATAATTACGTAACCACAGTCCATTTTACAGCCATTCAAGCAAATAACCTTTAAGTTCTGGGAATTGTTTAATTAGAATACAAAACCAGACAAGGTCATATGCGTATGAATGGGTACTCCTAACGACCAAATCATGACCTTTAACTTCCCTTCATTAAGCAATGTATGAGGTTAGATCAACAATAAAGCAAAGCAAATTACAGTCTAACCTTTTAAAAAGTGTCCTTAAATGTATTTCAAAAACATTTAGATGATCAGCTGTGTAAAAACTGACAAGAATTATGAACATGACCCACTATATAAATGGATCACCCCCCCGCTTGCCAGATGAATTTAGACCGGCCTAATCTACTAGGCCTGCTCACGGGTCACATTTCATCTAAGTCCTCTGATACTCTTGATACTTGATAAACAGAATATTTATATGTTATGCATATTCAAGAATTTTCTACAAAACTGGTCAGGCGGTCAGGTCATGCAATGCGACACTATCATTCTCCTTTGTAGGGGGCTTGGTGTGTCCAGGCTTTTGACTGGTATTGCACTTAGTACAAAACTGTTACAGTAAATATATATTTGAAGAAAAATATTTATGAATCCAAATGACTGGTGAAGCCAAACAAAGAGTTTCTCTTCTGGGCTAAGATCAAGAACAGCTCCCACATCCGTGTTGCATGACCTCCAGAAACTCAACGGGTCAGGATGTCGATGGGAAAAATGGTGATTCTGAACCGCTTCGGAAGGCAAGAAATCAAGCTGTCTACACTGACTCTGGGCGAGAGGTTGAACGGAGTTCAGTTCTGTTGAGTATCTCATGCCATTGCACTCAGCCTACACCTCATTCAGTTACCATGCTTGGAGGTCAAACAAAAGACATCCAAGATGACAGAGAGCTCAGCTGTAACATTTGGCTTCTAAGCAGGGTGAATTTTGTCTATCCCAAGTTATGTTTCAAAGCTTGATCACTATCTGAGATCTAAACATAGGACAGCATGAAAGTATGAGGAAACACTAGATTAAACACATGATTATATTAATGATAACACAAGAAACAAAGTACATATACTAACTGGCAGTGTTGGGCATTTCAGGTCCAGAAGCTACAAATCCAGACCAAGATTTTGTTTCTACCAAGCAGTTGAGCATAAGGAGTCACAGTCGCAGAGTACTCAACTGATTGGGAGAGAAAAAATCTTGGTCTGGATCTACAGCTTCTGGACCTGAAGTGCTCAACACTGCTAACTGAATAGTGTTAAGTGAGTTTCACATACATTAATCCTGTTAACTGGTTTTCCACAGGATTTCTCAAAGCCCCCCTATAAAACACTCTCCTTGCATGCAACTGCAGAAGTAACAACACCGCATGAGGTAATTCAGAACTCAGGGAAACAGGAGAGTCATATTATCTGAAAAAAAAAAAGACTGCGGAGTCTTTTAGGTTATGTCTATGTTACGTTTAAGTCCTCCAAAAACAACGCCAGAGAGAAGGTAGTTCATGCTTCTCATCCTCACTTTCTCACTGACTCCATAGCTTCTAGGATTTCTGGATTTTTTAAAAGCAATGTCCAGCATTAACACCTGGATTTATGGTGACTTCAGACCCCTACAGAATAAACTCCACCTTCTTCTGCTCACATGTTCTGGTAAACCTGGTCAGGTGGGCAATGAGCAATGCCACTGTGTCGGCAGTATTTACAAAGGCAGTGGTGCATTAACTTCCTTTAACTTGAGTTCTAGTCTCCATCTCGCTGCAATCGAGATGAAGAAATCGTTCCAGCTGTTTAACAATGAGTCACGCAGGGCCCGCTTCCCCATAGGTCTCCTAGATGTTAGCTCAGAAGCACTCCTCCCAGGCAAGTCTTTACGAGCCTTCACCGAAGCTCTTCTCCCAGCAACACAGACAACCTGGTCACCCCCTGGAAGAGAAGCTCTGAAGCTCAGCCCTGTGCTCGCAGTGGCACAGAGCAGAACAAGACTGCAAAATGACGTCTTCTGACAGATGATGCCATATTTACACACAACGAAAGCAATCGCCAGATCACGTCATGCTAATGCAGTGGTAATGCGCTGAACGTGCTTAATATAAACAGATACTCACCAGTTTAACCACAGCTCACCCCGAACTCAAGCTAAAACAATAGCTGCTCTACTAATTGCAACAAGGATAACATCAAACTATTGAAATCAAAACATTAACTATTATACTTCTGGCATACCATTTACAGCTAGAAGTCATTTGTGTAATGAACATGGAATTTAAGGAGTGATCAGACAATCATCAGCTTCATTAACCCACCCATGAAAAATATAATTATTCTATATAAATCATGAAATACCTGTATTTCAGCATAAGGAAATATTCTTTATAAAAATATTCAATTTAATTAACTGGTATTTTGTATATAATAAAATACATATGATCTGGAAAAACAATAGCTAAAAAATAAACAACATGTTCAACTATATTCTTCTCTAATAAGATCACCAGTCAACGCTTTGCAGACTTCTTTACCTTTAAACACGCGTTAACTTTGCGTATACTTCCAAACTTAACAGAATGTGGTTATCTGAGTCAAAGCTTGATGGACTAGCAGAGAATGCATTAAATTACTATTACTTAAGCAACAAGCCCCATTTAGCAAATGAATGTCATATATCCAGACGATCGGGTTTTCTGGTCTGTGTCACGGGGAGGGATTGGCACATAGTTTACCACAACTTGCCCTTTCATTTTGTTTTGGATATTTGTTGACAAATAATTATCGCGTTCACGCTTTATACGGCGCCAGGTCCGAGTTCGCAAAAATGAAACTAAACGGGACAGAATGCGGCATGCGGTGAAGCATGGTGAACACACACCCTAAAGAGCACCAGATCCACCATCAATGATAAATAAATAAATCTATATGCTGGGAACACATGTTTCTTAAGCAAGACACCGCCATGGTATTTCCTACACCCGACTGGACATGCCGGTGTGTGTATACAATAATAATAATAATAATAATAATAATATGAAGAAAGCGGAATAGAAGTTGACGGCAATAACCAAAACGAAACGTTAGGGCATCAACTTCCGAAGGAAACAGTCGCAGCGTGTGGTAGTTGTTAGGCAATAATTTATGGATGACAAATCATACATTTCAACTTAGTGTTCTAAGCTGTTGACCTAGCTAAAGATCCGCAAACCGACCAGATGATTAGCAAAAAAAAAAAAAACTATTTATAGCTAGTTGTAGCTGGTAAAATTGAATGTAAGGTACGGATTACGATGACCAAAAATCAGAAATGTACGGTGACAGTTTCAGGCACACCAAGCAGCGCTCTGTAGTGCAGTCATTATCTGCCGCCCATTGATTTCCTGATCCAACCCATTTACCATGACTTGAAGACTTCACAGTACACTTAACCAGAAAACAATTCATAACGTATCACTTCACTTCATAATTAAATGCATTAGCCAACCAAATTGTCTCCCTCTGTCTGTCTATGTAAGACAACATGTAAAGAATATATCGAGCTAGCGGTGGCAGTCTGTCTAAATTATTATAAAAACCCACAGATAAAACAACTAATTATTAGCAAATGTTTTATTTCTTACCAAACCGTAATGCGTCAAAGCGATATCAGGAGTTAACAGTGAACGATTGTACTCGTTTTCTGCTTTTGGTCGCAATAAGTATCGGACTAATAGTAGAGCTATATTTCCTACAGCTTCAGTCCCACACTGTCTCACCCCAAGGGCGGCAACACAGGAAGACAGATACTGGACAATACCACGTGTCACAGGTCGAATAGCCTGACGACAAAATCCACCAATGGAAGTGGCTTGTCCCGCCTTAGACATTTTCAGCATCAATCACCAACGCTGAAAATGCAGGAAGCGGACTTCATTGTGCAAAGATTTATGGGATTTGTTGTTCCGAAGGAAATCATTAGCATAGTGTGTGGTTGAATATCTAACTATGGAGAGGTAATAAAACATCACGACAAATAAAATCTTGAATATGGAAACATCAGTACACTTTCGTATAAATGTCAAAAACATCCAAAATCTGATTGTTTTTGCTAACTTATTATATAGATATATTTAATTAGACAAATTATAATATATAAATTAGTAACTACTTGCAGGCAGTTTTACTAAAATCTCGTTTCTGACTTGTGCGGGAAAGTTATTAGAATGTAATCTAAGGCAGATCAGTTCTCCAAAATGCCGGAATATATGTGTTTTAGTAACAAGTTGGTAACCTGTTTCCTTCAGTATAGAGCATTTGATTAACTAAAATTTAATTGTATAAAAAGTTTAAAGTAGCTTTTTTTTGGCTTGGCTAACAGGAAATCAAGACACTATATTAAAACTGAGTAAAATAGATTAAAAAGGTGGCAAACAGTGATTTAAGAATCAACTTTCCAACAAGGTTAATTACATTCCATGTATCAGCAGTAAAATACTTAATGTTGCACAAACATTCAATCCAAAATACAGGCTAATAAGTTAGTGCCTCTTAATGCCTTATCATATGAAGCAGCTTCTCCATCTCACGCTATTTTATATACAAACAGCTCCTGTCTCTTTCACTTTTCACATGTCTCATCACTGGAACCGGCTCCTGATCTTATAACTGGAAGCAGTTCTTGCATCTCATACTGTAGTGTAAACAGTGACAGGCTCAACAGTACCAAGAACAAAACACTGACCAGTACTAAGCAGTACAAAAACAAAAAAGTGTAGTAACTACACAGCCCAGTAGAATCACGAGTTTCATGTCTCTCTCAGAAAAACTCTGTAGTGATTCTTCTAGATGTTTCCATCACTTGACAGCTCAAACATCATCTGGTTAAACAGTGCCCTGTGTACCATGGTTAACATATAGCTCGTTAAATCCCCGTGGTAACGCAAACTCAGCTGGCTGGAGAATCAAAACTCCTTTATGCAGCTTGAGTTGCTAGGTGAACTCAAGAGACTAAGCAGACACTTTCCTAAAAACAGGGATGCTATTCTCCAAGCAGAAATTTGCAGCAGTTACAGGGTCTCATTGAGTTGTAATTCATTTTGGTTGCTGAATTTCTAAATGGGTCAAAAAACAAAGGTAGTCATAATGGTTCCATTCTCATGTCACTGAAAGACCTCCACATTAACATATTGTGTTAGAAGGTTTTTTTCCAGTTATAGAAGCTTGACTATAGGGAAAGCAACAAAAAATTAAATCATGACCATAATATGCCTTTGATGATGGTCCAGATCACTCACATTACTGAATGGTGCCAGGAAGATGCACTGAAGATGTACTGATGTACAAAAGGCTAATAATGAAGCTCTTGAATAACAAAAAAGTGTGGGAAGGATTTTTAAAAATCTTAATTGGCCAGGTGCAATAAACTAATTGGTTCCGCATAAACAAGCTATAACAATAAAAAAAAATCAGTGGATCAATAAAAAAAAAAGTGTGTGCACTAAAAAGTCAGCCATATAACTGGGAAGAAAATGCCAAAAAACGAAAATTCAGGTCACCTTGTCTTATAAAGAGTGACTCTTTTGTCCTTTGGTGGCAGCTTAGAGAACTTGGTGCACAACAACACCTTCCATCTGTCCTTAACCAGGGACCCTAAAGGGAAAAACTAGGGGAAAAGGTCTGTTACTTTTAATTGTCAGGTTTTGCTATAAATGGTTTCCTGCATAAGGTGCCTGGTTCAACTCCAAGAAAGGAGCCCTGCTTCCTTAAGCAAGTACCAGAATTAACCAGAATTGCTTGAGGAAAACCTGACCAGGCATTCACATAGGTAGCCTGCTAATTTATCATGCATAAAGTATGGAAATGTTTCCAGAATGAGCACTGTTTGGTGAAGGCTTCTCTCTGTATTGTACACAATGCTGCCAAGGTTCTTCACAACAGGCTCCTTCTCAGGCAGGACGATGGAGTCCAGAAAGTCGCCTATTGTGCTAAAGTGGACAATGAGCTTCTGAAAATGGTGTCTATTATGTTACTGGGTTACATCATTGACCGGGATGAATCTGAGTTGATCACGGATGAATCCAGCATCAGCCAGTTACCTTTTTGTGAGCCCTGGCTTCTCAAAAGCCCACTGTATGTTACCATTTGAATACTCTATAGATTACAATCAAAACTGATCATTTAAAACTAAAAGAGAATCAGAGCTCCGACATAGAGATGATTTTTAATTTTTAATTTTTTGCCGAGGGGCTGCTGAAATCATTCTGGCAATGCTGTAGGGTGCTCTAGATTAAAAAGATCGACGTCGCCAGCCTCAGACTTTGCAGGAGGCTAATACTTACCTACACTTACGAGAAGAACAACCTCAAGGTAGTGTGTACTCGATAAAATGGTATTCCCTGAGTCTCTGCTCTAGGAGCCTCTGGAAACCGGGAGAACTGTTATGTGAAAGCCTCGCAATGAGAACAACAAGCCATCTCATCCCGAGAACCATCTGTTTGGCCTGCTGGTTCTGGGCGGAACATGTCACCAAGTGAAAGAAATAATGTAAACACAGTCTTCAGTGAGAAGCATGATGACTCTGCTTTTTTATAAGAGATCCCTATCAAGAGGTCACAGTCTTGCATGTTTGGGTTTAAAATACACAGGCTGGTTTTCCGAAGACTTACGTTTTAGATAATCGAGTGCAGGGCTGTTCCAAAATGTGCAGTGATGATGACTAGTGCAGGACAGACCCCCCAGGACAGACTGCTTGCTGCCAAACTCGTCTGGCAGCTGACTTTCAATAGGACGCTACAGGACAAACTGAAAGCAAGAGAGTGTCTGGCAAGGATTTGACGAGCCATGCAATTTCACAGGGAAGGACAAAGAGGCTGAAAATGATACCGTTCTGTAACTGGATGATCCCAAAGCCCAGGGGTGATCTAAAGATCAGCGCAGGGCTAACAGACAGCCACTTGTTCAGTAGACTATCTGTACCCATCACAGCCTAATTTTCAGTAAGTGGCTGACTGCTGATAAATAAACATGCGTTTTCATAGGAATTACTAGGAATTGTTACATTTTGTGGGGGTGTAAATCATTGATTTTGATTATTTAGGGAACAAATCAATGTTTTGAAAATCTTAAGGAAATTTCTACCATTAGTTGTTTCAATTTATCAATTATTTTCATGACACAATTTCAAGCCTTTTTTAATGTGACTGAAAAAAATTCACAAATATGGCCATGGAAAAAATACACACTATTAATGGACTATGACGAAAGTAGAATTTCAGAACATAATTTTAATTGTTATTATTACACAAGGAGAACAAGCCAGTGTAAATAGTCAAAAAGGCCAACTACTAACACACACATAAAGGAAGCCTGACCTGACTGGCTTCCATTTAGGACAATACCATCAATATCGGTCAATGCCCAGTACCATCAACAGGGATAACTGACTAACCTCTGAGCCATTTGCTCAGGGATTGGCCAGATTTTATAATGAACAAGAAACACGGTGCAGGCTGGCATTTTCAGATTATAAACGATGAACATGCCAGTGAAATCTCTCATTCTCCACTACAGAAAATGTAGTTACGTCTTTAGTTCTGGTGCTGCTGACTTGAATAACTGTGTATTGATAAGGTGTAAAGTCTGACCCACTGCACCAATGCCGATATCTTGATTTATGATGAATATTCCAGGATGCCACCATGCTAGCGGCAGCTTGCTGCAGTAGCTCCAGTCCCTTGTCTACTCACTGTATAAGATGTGCTTTTTAAACATGTACTTTGCTGAACAAAGCGATAAAGAAGGCTGGCTCTGCGCTGGAGCCCCTAGAGCTGGTTACGGAGAGAAAGATGTTGCGCAAGCTGCTCAGCATTATGGACACTTACACAATCTGCTGGACAGCCAACAGAGTGTTTTCAATCAGACTCCTTCAGTTCAGCTAATAAAGGTCATCACAGGAGGTCATTCCTGCCCAAGGCAGTAACTATCTATAACCACTCCTCCCTGGGCTGGAAGAGGAGTCTCCAATGCACATTTACATTTATTTTGCACACTAAGGTATTTTTGCATATTTGTACATTTTGCATTTTTGTACAGTTTGTGTATTTGTACATACATATTTTTGTAATTTGGAATTTGGTGTTTTGTCTGCCGTTACACCTACCTTGTGTCTGTGTATTCCTGTCATTTATGTAAATGACTACTACAACACAAAAATTTACCCTCGAGGATAAATGAAGTTACCTAAATCTGAATCTTGCCTGATACAGATATGTTAACTGATATATTGTGCATCTCAAAAGCTAACATTACTTTTTTGCTTAGCTATTTAGCTACCTCAGAATCTTGACCATGCTAGCAAGAAGAACGACTTTTTTGCACTACAAAAGAGGGACATTTCCCAAAAGCATTATTGAACAAAGATTACAGTTACAGAGAGCATTTTGTGCTACAAAACAGGGTCAAGCTGCCCAAAAGTGTCCTGGCACAAAGACCATCAAGTAGTGCGTCCTTTATGGATATTAATGAGCCGTCCCCTGCTGTCCTGTGTTTTGGAAATCCATGGGCTCACACTGCTATTTTGCATGTTTACCTGCAGAACTTGAACACAACAGCATGTGACCCAAAAGCTGGGGTAACTTTCAGGAGGATTTTGCCCCCAAAATTGATTACAGCCGATTCTGATGTTATAGATCAATGCAGCTAAATCTCCACCTTAATAATTGCTTCATCATGATAAATCTTTAAACTCCTAAATTATGGAGATCTTGAGGAATGAATCTGCTATCTCTCATTCCTTTGAACTGAAATGCACGGCTTTCTCCTTGAAAATGACATTGCCAGTTCAATTCCATTTATTTAAGTAGGACAGGTTATCCTGCTCTGAGAAGGGGAGCTATCATTGTCTGTGTTAACAGTACACCCATCACTGCTGGTGAATGTTAATACCAGTCAGAGGGAGTAAGACCAGCTATGGACACAAGAGACTCACTCGCTTAGTCACTGGGGGTAGATGACACCCTGATGGACCTTCTAGACAGGCTGTCAGGAGACAGAAGCAAAGCCGTCAATCACATGACCCAGGAAGCACAATAGGTTATTCAAAGTAAACAGGGAGAGAGAACAACAACAGGGAAAGATCTATATTGATGTTGATAAGAGACCAGCACTCCTTTACTCCTCTGCAGTCGGGCAGCTTCACATATAGTGTGAAGGTGGATGGTATGGTGACCTCACACCTGCATGATTTTGGAGTCAGATACCACCTGGTGTGGGATCTGCATCTTCTCTTAATCTTGCAGATATTCTCCCGTAGTTCTAGGAGGTATCCCAGCCATTTGTCCTGTGCTGTCTGTCTCTGTTCCCAGGCTCCCCAGGACCCTAACCAAGATAAGCAGTTAGACGACAGATGGAAAATGTAATGGTTGCTAAAAGTAGCTTAATATATGAAAAAATGCATAGAAATACAATTTGCATCATCAAAAACCTGGTAAATTAATGCAGTCCATTTGATCAAAGTAAAACCAGCAGCTCTGTTCCATTCAAACGCATTCCTGCTTTTCATTACACATAACACTGTTTGAAGAAGGAACTTCACGACCCAGTGATTCATCTCCACACAGAAATGGAGAGGGTGACAAAGATATCTGGCCGTATAATGAACAGCTATCAGTGGGGCAAATAGAAAACTGTAAGATCAAAACTGACTTCAGGTCAAATCTCTGCTGGAAATGGACAACTGTGCAAAGATGTGCAGTGTCAGGATGTAAGAGGGACAACATTCTCTTCCTTCTCCTATCTGCAGAACATACCTTCACATAAATCTGACATGAAGGTGTGGATGGATATGGGGCAAATGGAAGGTTCCACCCTGCAGGCCATGGTAGAGGCCATGCAGAAGGCCTCGCTGGTCATCATCAGAGTCTCACCCAAATACAAGGACAGCCCAAACTACAGGGCTGGTACGGCACAGTCCAGGTAATCATCACCAATTGGTGATGCTCTACAACTGGTCCTGCTCTACATCTGAATGACTTTTTAGAAATGTTCACTGTTTGTGCGGTAATACAACTGTTGATGTTGATGACAAAAAGATTTAAATAGCAAAATCTGGATGTAGTAAATTTTGTAATCATCATCTAACCTTATTTTCTCCTGATGTTTTATTTGTTTTTATTGTGGTTTTTGCTGAATATTTCTTCCATTCCTTTACAGTGTTCCCTGACATATACATATATTAAACAAATATTCCAAGAAGGCTAATTTCATTCTCTAAAAATTAGAGAAAAATATGAAGATACAAAGGGGGCAGCATTGTGGTGCGGTGGTTAGCACTGTTGCCTCATTTCTGGGGCCTGGGTTCGAGTCTCTGCCTGCATTCCATGTGTGTGGAGCTCACATGAGCTCCGTCTCATCGTGGGGTTTCCTCCAGGTTCTCTGATTTAAAACTAATTCTACCCAATCCCGAGACATATAACCACAATGCTAAGAGGTTCAGGAAAATACCAGTAGTATTAACATGGATGGTTGTTTTAGCTTCAATCAACATGAAAATTGAACAGCATGGATTGCAGCTGGGAAAAGACTGAACTCTGACTGGAGGAATATGAATTTGGCACAAACCCAGACAGCCCTTGACCACATTATCCCAGTCTATCCTTCTTACCCTCTTATGCAAAAGGCTTTGGTTTTGTACTAGCAAACTAACTGCTTGCGTCCTGTGTCCACCTCAAGGACTTTTACCATAGGACCCCCCAGTTATGAGGACACGTTTTGCATTATCTGTAACATAATATTTTGAGCCCAGCTGTTACCATTTAATGGGCTTGCAAAAAAAAGTGATCCTGGCTGACACCAGGATGTAAAAATAACTCAGAATGAATCACAAAGGATCACATCAGCTGCTTCCTGATTGAAACCAGTCTTCATTTTCTGCTCCGGCAATTAGAAAAAGCACCTCTGCATTTTACCTAAAATCTTGTTTTTCTAGTTGCCTAGCAAACAAACATTAAAGAAATGGGCTAGGCCTGCTTTGCACGACAACATGGGGCAATTTATCAGTGTAAATGGGCTCATGTACAGAAACAGCCCCAAGCAGCACCAACAATACTCAGCATCACAGTGAGCCTTTAGGGTGCTACATTAGCCTATTAAATGTAACGAGAAACCAAAAGGCTTGGGATGCTAGAGATACAATTAATTGCAATCATCAAAAGTGATTTTTTTTTTCCCTGTCAGTTGCCAGAAAAAATAACACGACCAATGCCAGCTGGGAAAAGCCTCATCTGGTCACGTGGATGACAGATGATGTCACTGCATGGCTAAAAGAAAACCGGCTTCGCATTAAAGAGTATGAAGGTCATTAATTTGTCAGCTGCAGAAGTTATGTAAAGAGGTGTGATCTCAAATAATGTAACCACCACGGGAAACCACCAAACTCATAGGTCAGCTTGGAGGCAAAGTAATTATGTATACACAGTACCATATGTACTGTGGTTGTACAAAAAACATCTCCCATTCTGACACTTAAATACCTACAAACCAATATGGAAATGAAGAGATGTACATTTTCATACCTCATCTGTTTCTGCCCCGGCCGGCTCCAGAGTTTGTCTACACCTGCCTGGGGAAGGATGTCAACTTGCAATGCTGCCAGAGATCATGTGTTTTCTGAAAGCTTCAGAGAAAACTCAAGGATCGATGCATTGTGTGTGTGTATCTTTATCCGTGTGTGTGTGTGTTTGTGTCTGTATGGATTAGGTTTATATTTTATTGTGGGGTCCAAATGTCCCCCACAATGCGATAAAAGTCTGTTATTTTTATTTTGTGGGGACCATTTTTCAAGTCCCCACGAAGAATGTGAATACAATCAAAAAACTAAAAATGCCACACTTCTCATATTTAGTTTAGTTACCTATGGGTAGGGGTTGTCATGTTAGGATTAGAGTTTTCCCCACAGAAATGAATAAAAGGTCCTCACAAAGATATAATTACATACCTCTGTGTGTGTGTGTGCGTGCGTGCGTGCGTGTGTGTTGTGATGGACTGCCATCCCATCCAGGAGACACCCCTGTGATAAGCTTCAAGGCTCCGCCCCCCTCCCTGGCAGCCAGAACAAGCAGACTGATGATGGATGTAGCGCTGCCTCATACAACACAAACATTAAAACACCAGTAATACAAAATATTTCTTTAAATGCAAAGGTAACCCAGTCTGTGTGCGAGTTTGTCATTGAGGACTATCCACTGGCAGGTTAGAGAACGAGCACACAAAAAAACACCTGCATTTCCTCCTTGTTCATTTAGACACACAACCCTCAGTTAAATTTTATTTGAAACTTACATACACTTCTATTTTACTGAGTCACTGCATGCCAAATGTACAGCCAAGTACACAGATAAGAGCATTCAGATAAAGAAATCATATATTAGCTTTCAAACAGTGTGAAACAGAGCAGCCCAAGCTGGGCCGTGCACCCATAGTACCAGGTCTCCTTTCCACTGGCTCCTGAGACCTTTCTGCTCACTGCAGAAAACTGGTAACTAGGAGGACACTGAGTTGCTGACTGGGTTGGCAATTCCTAGGTGAGGTGCATGAAAGACAGACTAAAGTACACAGGACTTAGAAACCAGCAACAAGAACCAGGTGCCAGAAAACAGGAAGTGGGGCAGAAGCAACACCAGAATAATCATGGCAAACCTAAGAATGAGTCACCAGACGCAGGGCAGTCAACTCTCAGGCATCTGGCGTGACAATCACACTTTCAGACTCCAAAGCTCACACAAAAAATCTTACGGCAAATATATATTATTCCATTATAAATCTAACATTAGCTACATTAAAAGCATTGGGGTAGTTTTCAAACCCTACATACTATTTACAAGGTAATACTGCTATATACATGTAAATGTGTTTGCATGAGTGTGTAGATTTGTCTCAAACTGAAAATCTCATGCCAGCCAGCTGATAACCCTGCAGCTGCCCAGCCCAGCAACTGCGGGACTGTGACTAATCAAGACCATGAACCCAGGAATAAGATACCAGCTATAACCAGGACCAGAAACTCAAGACACACCGGTCAACAAGAACCATGGGCCTGGATATATTATGCCAGTACCAACAGCCTCTAAACCAGTGGCCATTCTGGTAACCCTAACAAAAAATAATAACAAGCAAGTTTCCGAATCAAATACAGCTCCGGGCCCCAAGCTCTAAGAGGAAATGGCCATTGCTCTGTTTAAAAAAGATTCATATCTATCACTAAATGTCATGGATATGCTGTAAAGCATTTTATCATATTAGATTAGATTTATTTATTGTCTTTTTAAGTGTATTTGAATACAGAAAAAGCAAAATGCTGTTCCTCCATACTGAACAGAACCACAACACACAATAAATAAAACAAATATCACAATAAAACAGACAAATATCACAATGACAAGTAAGGTATAAAATATAACAAAATACAGAGCTGACTAAATATATTCTGTATTTACAGAAGAGGATTAGGGCCACCATGAAAATATTATTTGAATTCTGACTTTAATGTCAGAATTCTGACTTTTTTTCTCAGA
>JAODLC010000007.1:8197230-8234112 GCA_026781145.1 Hippopotamyrus pictus
CTCAGAATTCTGACTTTAATCTCAGAATTCTGAGTTTAGAAAAAAAGTCAGAATTCTGACATTAAAGTCAGAATTCATATAATATCTTCATGGTGGCCCTAATGCTCTTCCATATGTAAATATTCCATATATTTAGAATCAGAATCAGGTTTTATTGATCAAATATGCTCACACATTCAAGGAATTCCACTCCGGTAGATGTACTCTCTCGCTCTCCGCTCTCTAATCTGTTAAATAATGCAAAATAAAATGAGTTTAAAACTGTGTTTTTCCACTATTTTCTAATTCATCTGCAGTTTTTCCCCTCCCATCCATTTTATGTACCCAAAACACTAGCGCCACCCAATGGCTTTAGCTTGTCATTTTCAGAATTGTCACAAACGGAAGTAATATCTCCGAAGCTGTGATCACTTCCTTTAGGTCGAAGCACGGGTCGAAGAATCATAGAAAATGGCGGATATGGACGAATTGTTCGGAAGTGATGGAGACAGTGAAAATGAACAGCGAGGTTTGTGCCACTATTACTCATGCTATTATAATGTGGTGTTCGCTAATACTGTTTTATGAACCAGTCTTTTCTTTAAAAGAAAGACCTTGGATTTAGACCGGTCGGGTGCCTCGGTACGTGCATACCTATCAGTTCTGAAGCGTTACTTGTTTTTAAAAGCATGAGCCTGTTTTTATGACCGATGTTATTCTAAATTTACTCCATCGTTTTTGCGTTTTTACTGTTTACATGTTACTTCTGTCATTCGGCGATCGAAATACGTTATGATAAGTTATCAAAACCAAGTAGAGCCTTCGACCAAAGCAGATTGAAGACGTTTTGATAAGACCGAATGGGACACCCTGAACGTGACTAAAACTTGCACTTCTGTATGTGTCGATCCCAGCTCCAAAGTGTATATTATGGTGTAAAGGTCAGGGGCCCAACACTTGACAGGGGCGCTTGAGTACGTAAAATTTGGCGGAGGGTCCGCCCCTTAATTAAGGTATGTCTGGATCATCACGAGAGGCAGGAAGTTTAATTCTCAATGCCGTTTGTTCCTCTGTGGTAGATAGTGTTAGATCTAGATCTGTGCGAGATAGTGATGCCTACACCCGACAAATGTTGACACACTGCAGTACACCTATTATTTTACAGTATTGCAAAATTTCTGTGCTTTTGTGGATTGTCACTGAGTCTTTGTAAACTGCAGAGTCTGGCTCTGGCTCTGGCTCTGACTCGGAGCAGGAGAGGCCGAGGTCTGCTAGTAATGGATCAAGGAGCGAGAGCGAACGAGACCAGGACGATGAGGACGAGGATGACGACGAGGGCCAAGATGGCGGCAACCCCAGCAACAAGGAGCTGTTCGGGGATGACAGCGAAGACGACCACGGGAGCATTCGCAGCGGCAGCGACAACCACTCCGAGAGGTCGGACAACCAGTCAGAGGCGAGCATGCACTCGGAGCAGGAGGATAACGAGCAGTCGGACGCCGAGCAGCACAGCGGCTCGGAGGGTCAAGAGGAGGATGAGGGTGGCCATCATTCAGATGTAGGCAGCCCTCAGTCGGGTGTAGAGAGTCACCATTCCGATGTCGGCAGCCCAAGGTCAGAGGGTGGCAGCCCCCGCTCGGAGGTGGGCAGCCCCCACACCCCCCACTCAGAGGCAGGCAGCATCCACTCAGACAGGACGCCCCGCTCCGGCCAGGGAACCCCCCACACAGATGGGGAGGCCTCGGGGAAAGAGGCACAGTCGGAGGATGAGAAGTGGGGAGGAGGGGCCAAGAGTGACCAATCAGATGAGGAGGAAGACAAGCCCCAGCACTCAGATGAAGAGCAGGGACACAAATCAGGTAGCTCCCTGTTCTGGTAAACCTTGATCTTACCATGTCACACCCAGCAGCGTTTATTAGGGTGTTGCTCCAAAACCGGTGATGGAACCCACAATGCACTATTGGCTTGGTGAGAGTACTATAAGATGACAGTTTACGATTACTGGTAAGCATCATGCTACATTGGGATGTGTCTCACTGGCGTGTTTATTCACGGCACAGGTTCTGCTAAAGGTAGTGACAGTGAGGATGATTTTATCAGACAGAAGCAGAAAAAAGCACCTTCGGACTCCGACTCAGACAGTGACATTGGAGTGCACAAAGGTAAGGCGGAGTGTGGGAAGGCCATGGCTTGTGCATGTGGTTGCATTTATACAGCATGGAAAAGACCAGGAGTCGGTGACTTTCCCCTCACCTTCTGCAGAAAAAAAGCCGGTTGCAGATGACCTCTTCGGGGAGGCGGACGACATCTCATCGGACAGCGACGCTGAGAAGCCACCTACTCCAGGACAGCCACTGGTTAGTGATTTGGTTTGCAAAATTCTGGGAATTTTCCTGTTCATTCCAACAATTCCTCAATATTTCCAAAATTCCCCAGCTTAACTTCCCATGGAATGGAAAGTTTCTGGAAATTTTCTGCTCCTTTGCAACCCTATTAGTTACACAGACCTGGAAGGAAAAGTGCAGAACTCCTCCACTGTGGAGTGTTAAGGTTGGGCTGATATCCCACAGGACAATGAAGACGGCATGGAGACGGAACAGCAAGAGGAGGAGCCTGTCCCGGAGACCAGGATTGAGGTGGAGATCCCCAAGGTCAACACAGACTTGGGCAGCGACCTCTACTTCGTCAAACTGCCTAACTTTCTGAGTGTGGAGCCCAGGTAAGGCAGACCCTCCCTGCAGGTGATTCCCAAAGCACAGCCCGGTCCTTCCCGCTCTGACTCCCTGTCGGCCCGGCAGGCCATTTGACCCACAGTACTACGAGGATGAGTTTGAGGACGAGGAAATGCTGGATGAAGAAGGAAGGACGAGGCTGAAGCTCAAGGTGGGTAGACGTGAGCGTCGTGGGGGCCCCGGGTGGGTAGACGTGAGTGTCGTGGGGGCCCCGGGTGGGTAGACGTGAGCGTCGTGGGGGCCCCGGGTGGGTAGTGCGCTTCTCGTATGGGGCGTGTTGGCAGCTGCCCCGCAGAGACGTGATCAAAATGGGACCCTTCCTCCCCCTTGGCCCTCGCAGGTCGAAAACACGATCCGGTGGCGGACGCGGCGAGACGAGGAGGGCAACGACATCCGTGAGAGCAATGCGCGCATCGTCAAGTGGTCCGATGGCAGGTCAGTCCCCACACCTGGATGGGGGGGGTGGTGTATTATGGGGCAAAATGATGATGTTCTGCCTCCCCTCCTCCTCCTCCACAGCATGTCTCTGCACCTTGGCAATGAGGTGTTTGATGTGTACAAGGCCCCCCTCCAGGGAGACCACAACCACCTTTTCATCCGGCAGGGGACAGGACTGCAGGGGCAGGCCGTGTTCAAGACCAAGCTGACGTTCAGGTGTGTGCCATTCGGTGCAACACACCCTCTATGAACCAATTCATATGAAGTTTTAGGGTTTGCAGGATTCATAGAAACGCCTCTTCCCGTTTCCACTTTAAGCAAACAGTGTGTGTCTATAATGGTGGGGGCTCTTAAAATGAACTCCAAAACCACTCAAAAAACTAACTGTTCCCTCTGTCTCGCTGCCACGGGCATGAATCACCAGCCAGTGAGAAGTGCTTGCTCACGTTTCTAACTGCCAACCGTTACAGGCACATAGCCCCACATTTTCTAACTGGCTCATCCCTCTCTATGGCCCACCCCCCAGTCCTGGTTAACCTTTCTGACTGGTTTACCGCTCTCTCTGGTTCCGCCCCAGGCCTCATTCCACAGACAGCGCCACCCACAGGAAGATGACCCTGTCCTTGGCAGACCGCTGCTCCAAGACTCAGAAGATCCGCATTCTGCCCATGGCGGGTCGTGACCCTGAGTCCCAGCGAAACGAGATGATCAAGGTACCACTGGGCCAGTGCCTGTGCTCCCAGATTAGCTGTTTCTGGGCGTGGGTGGCAGCACGTCTATGGATAGTGGTTGGCCAGTACTGTGTGTACGTCCCTTTAATGAGACGCAAATAAGACGTAAGTGCTCACAAACAGTATATGACTGCAGCTTTCACTTCTGCTGATGAAGGGGGCAGCCATCTTGAATTCTGATGTCAGGGTTGCAGAGGCTCCTCTGACTTTCTGGGTTGGAGCTCCGACTTCCGGAGGCATTTCAGCCGAAATTTCCGAGTAGGAACTTGGAAATTCCAACTTGAGCTCAAATGAAATGCAGCATTAGGTCACATTTGCTGCTTTAGGAATGCCTGGTTCAGGCCTATAGACACACTGGTGATGTCAGTCACGTGTTGTGTTTTGACCTCAGCTGGGTGTCAGGATGGAATCAATTTCAGAATGGGGGGGGGATCCCTTCTGGGTTAAGCCTGTCTGGGGGGCTGGCTTTTATAAGTTTCTGACAAACAGTAGCTTGGTCTTGTTTTATACACACCTGACTTTGTTCATGTGAGTCAACCTTCTCCAGGTGGAGGTGGGGGGGGACTTACCTGCAAGGTCATGTGACTTCTCCACGTGCCAGTCCTGATGCGCTGCTCCCTATCCCGCCGCAGAAAGAAGAGGAGCGGCTGCGAGCCTCCATCCGCCGCGAGTCGCAGCAGCGCCGCATGCGGGAGAAGCAGCACCAGCGCGGCCTGAGTGCCGGATACCTGGAGCCCGACCGCTATGAGGAGGAAGAGGAGGGCGAGGAGTCCATCAGCCTGGCAGCCATCAAGAGCAAGTACAAGGGTGCTGGAGGGCTGCGAGGTACAGGCTGCTACCTGTCCGGCCGCCGCCGTGGAAACCTTGTAGAATGGCCGCTCACTGTCACCCCCTCCTAACCCGACAGAGGAGCGGGCCAGAATCTACTCCTCAGACAGCGATGAGGGTTCCGATGACGACAAGGCCCAGAGGTTGATGAAGGCCAAGAAGCTCGACAGTGATGAGGTGGGTCTTCGGAGTGCTTCTTCTTGACAGTAGTGTGATGTCATCGCGCTGGCAGGGAGGGCTGCAGTCAGGGGCAATTCCAGTGGGGTGTACTCACTCACTTCCGGTGCTCCTCTGTCGGAAACCTGCAAAGGATAAGGGCCTTTCCTTACATCACAGCAATAGCCGGGCTGCTGAGGCGGACTAAGTATGGCAAACTGAGGGAAACTCAATGTGATTGTTACTCAAATTTTTAATCCTTGTACTTTACTGCATTCTTGAAATCTTTTCATAAACAGATTTTGTTGAAAATGGGGCACTTGTTGTTCTAAGCTATATAAGATACAGTGTACTATGGTGCAAAAGAGATTTAAAAACTTTTTGTTTTTGAGTAGTGTGAACACAGTTTACCAACAGGTGGCGCTGTTTCCAGCGCCTTGGTTCGTGGAGAAATTTTGAAGGTTTATTTTATTTTTTTTTACGTTTTCTTTTGCTGCTTTACGCCTGAGCTGATTTTCCACTAGTAAGGAAGGCCAGTTGTGGGAAAGGCCAGCTGTTTACAGCCCGTTACATGTTTCAGGAAGGAGAACACTCCGGAAAGCGGAAGGCTGACGACGATGAGGAAACGTCCACCAAAAAGGCCAAGAAGTATGTCATCAGCGACGAAGAGGAGGAAGACGAGTGAATTTTCTCTGGTTCAGTCCTTTGTCAATAATCATTTTCTGTTATATAAGGTCTGTTTGTTTTTTTTAGTTTGCTTTTCTGTACAGCTGAGGTAGATAATAAATGAATCGGACTTTGCTAACAGCTGATGAATACTTTGAGATTTCCTACAGCTGGGATATAGATATGCTGAGAAAAAAGTGACTCCCCACCTATGACATGAATCTAGTTATTAGTGTTATTGTTTTTTTTCTGTGAGAACAGGTCTTAAGCTCACCGCTCAGCACACAGCCACACAGTCACACCCACACTCAATAACAGGAGCATTATAGCGCTGGCTGAGGCCTGTTTTTTTGCCACCCCATCACGGCTTTCAGCTGAGGTGTGAAGCTCGGCTTTAGGGCTGACACCCGAGCCCCTGTCGGGGGGGTAAGAGACGCACTCTGCATGACCCCCGCAGAGGGGATTACCGGGAGCCCTGGTTACGGCCCCAATCCGTGAGCCGCGCTGACGTACTACGGGATTTCAGCAGAACACAGGGGCTTATGTCTGCGTTTTTTGGTCGAGCCCCCGGCCCCCAGGGAGTCCGGAGGGTCACCTCGCTTCTCGGGTCCGCCGCAGCCAGATGGAGCTGGTTCCAGGCTGGCCCAGAGCACAGCAAGGGGGAGGAACATGTACCGGAGTTAATAAGAGTTACATAAAGTGGCAGAGTTCTGATTGGATGGCGGCTTTTCTGTATATCTGCAGAATACTTCAGGATGAGTTGTGGACAGAAAGCTCTTCTCAAACATATCGACGACAGAAAGACCAAATTAATAAGGCTGAGAGAACATTCTCAGGAAAGTAAGGGCTTTTAAAATTAATTACCAACATCCACTTTTCAGGAGGTGATTAAGGCCCGATTTTTGTATTTTGACTCTACACGCAACATGTCGGCCGTTAACCTGCGACTCTGAAGCGCAGCCGAGATGAGGGATTCTGACGCCTGTGACACGGCACGATCTGTTTAGAGCCGGTAAAGCTGTATTCTCCTGAGTGCCTGTCACCTTTAACAATCGTAACGACGATCATTTCCACCGTGGCTTTCTCTTAAGCTGAGGTTACTGCCATCGGCAGGCCGTGAGGTGGAGCCAGGAGGAGGCGATGACATACTCTGCCGTATGGTTATGCAATGGCGTGATGATGAGGAGGACGGGCAGGGCTGGCGGGACAGGAGCGGACATGGGGCGGGCGGGGGCTGTCCTGTTTCTGCCTCCAGCCCCCTCACAGCCCAGCGCTTCCTCCACTGTGTCCCTGCAGCACCTCTGCTTTGGGGTGTGGCTTAGCGTCCGGCAGCTTTATGTGAATACGCTGCTATCCCTCAGCGCTATAACCTTTAACAACGGGCAGTGCAGCGGCACCCAGCCTGTGGCTGGTCAAACAGGTCACACTGTGTTCATGCTCTGCACATGTAACTGCAGCATCCCTGGCTCTGCCAAGGGGTAACGTCCTAGAGGCCAGACAAGGCAAGATGTTCTAGGCCTGGCCCTCACTGCGGTGCCTTTTGCTCTGGTTCTTGCTTGGGGGGATTCTCATCCCGACCTTCAGTGCACTCAGCTCGTCTTATGGAACAGTCATCACCTCATTCATAGGCTAACACAAGAAAAAAAAAAAACAGTAACGCTGATATTTTTAGAGCGATGATTTGAATTTAAAATAGGCCTCCTCAGGAGACTGGAGGGGGGGTTGAGGGTGTCATCAAGCCTCTTTGATGGGGTGTGGGAAGGGGGGAGGGGTAGTAGGACACAGCAACACACAGGGAAGAGTCGGTGACCTCCAGGCACGTGAAAGCGGCAGGTGCTCAGCCAGACCTTGCCACTGCCCCGACCTCGCTGTGCTCACGGAGCCTTTCCCACGCCTCGCACGTCCCCTGCGTCTCGCGGGTGAAGGACATCGGCCAGCCCTGCCAGCATAAGCGTGACTGTCAGCGAGGGCAGTAAGGCCATCCCGGCTCCATATTCCCCGTCTTGTCGCCACGGTCACTCCAGTTTACAGCGTGTTATATGTGCTTTTCCCCCTTAACAGGACAACAAGAACTTTCTTACTCCCTCCAGGGTCCGGATCAGTAAATACGTCATGATAACAATGGGCTCTCCGTTCCCTCTCAGCACCTACCGGTGCTTAGATGCCAGTGGAGATCTGGACCAGCCTGCGATTCAGCTGTCCTGTCCACACCTGTCCTGCAAACACTTGACCCCTATGAATGCACTCCGCCTCACGGTACAGGCCAGTGACAGTGGGTGCCCCGACGTGACTCGCGTCACTCCGGACAGGGACAGCCATCTCTCTGATCACGTAAACAACTCCGAGCCAAAGCAAGCCGCCCTCTCCGAGGCTAATTCAACGCACTGCAAGTTACTGAGCCCCACTTTACAATGAGAAAGGTGTCCCCAGACAACGATGTGGATGTTCACGCATGCGTCTTACTAAAGCAAGGGGGTATTTCTTACACATTTTACACCGCTTAAAAAGCAGCAAGTTCAAAGGCCAACAAAGATAAGGAAGATAAATTATTACAATTTTAGAGAAATGTCCAGAAAGACAGACACATTACTAATGCATAATTTGGATGTTGTAAAATACATTGTAAAAAGTCTTTCTATCAGCAGTTTGTTTCTGCTGAATGTTTAATTTGACGGAAATTATTTCATTGTAATTTTTATGGCATCGCTTTGAGTCAATAGGATGTGTTAAAATAGACAATAAAACTGTATGGAAATAATCATAAAATCCTTAACTGGTTAGATGACGTGAGCAGCTATTACATTTTTATAATTTTATAACCAAAAGTTTGCTTGTAGATGTAATCATATATATAAATCTTGTTAATGGTAAACCTTTTCTTAAGAATCACATTTAAGTTTCTTCTTCATTCTGCAGTTTAATCTTTAACTGGCTATTTACACAGAATGTGACAAAATAACTTTTCTTCCTGCTGCTTGGTAGAGAAAGTGACAACCTCAAGGTGTGAGTTTCCTGAAACAAACAGCAGACAGTTTTATTATTGACAGGATCTGGCTGTACAGCTACGACTAGGTTAAAGTGACTTATCCTCTCCGTCCTTCACAGGTTGATTTTTGGTTTTGGGGAAATCTATATATAAACAGGGACATTCTGATGAAAATTTAGATGATGATTGTTGTTTTTTTTATTTACCTTTTAGTTTTTGTTGGTGTAAAGACTTTGGTTCCAGGTTGAATTAAGTATACAAAACATTTTGGTGTCGTCATCCAGACACTGCTGAGATCCTCTGCTGATGGGCAGTGGTGTGTGTGAAGCCCCAAAATGTCCCTTCCGAGGTTTAGGAGGGTCAGTCCCCGTTCACAGCCGAGCCTGCGGCTGTCCCTGTCCCTGTCACTCCCAGTGGCCCACTCTCCATCCCCCTTGCGGGGTGCCATGTCTGCTGACAGGATCGTTGGGTGAGGCCAACACCCAGGGCTCCACAGATGGGCAGTGCACACACACACACACACACACCGACCGACTAAAAGAGCTGCAGTATGCTGCCATGACACGAATGATGGAAAACTAAAAAATCAAACAAAAACCCTTCTGTTAGTAGAGAAAGTGATTAATATTTGTCATCATAAGCACATGTGGGATGCAGTATTTCAATGGTCATGGAATCCTCCATGTTCTTCTAAAGGAGTAGGAGAAGGAACCTTTTCCATACTGAGAATCACCCTCAAAGCAGACCAAGTCATCTGCTCTAAGCTTGCCATCGTTCATCCTCTGCCCTGCAGTCAACGAGATGGATAACACCCCCCAGGGGGCTCTGATGACACCATTCCTGATGACCCTACACCAGAGACCATTTTCCCATTTCCATGCTCCATCTAAAAGAAGCCCCTCCCCCACAGCACATCATGACTCCAACCACTGGCGCTCCCCCCATACCCCCCCCTTTGGAATGCAATTAGTTTGCTCAGCAATAAGAGAAACCAGACCAGGAAGGTGCTGTTAGTATTTGTAAATGATCATATTTATCGCTTGACTGCGGAGGTTTGCGCTGACGAATGTCGTGTGGACTTTAACATGCATCCCCTGGGCTTTGATGCAAGACGCTTCTATTTCATAGCCAATTTTCTGTTTAATTACTGTTGCTGTACCCAGCTATCCCAGTATTCCCCGGAGTCCCCAGGCTCCCGCGTCCCCGAACATCAATATGGCGGATATTTATCACCGCGCCCGCTGCCTTGCCCGGTGCTCGCCGCCTCTACAGGCCCTCGTCTGCATTTCACCTCAGGTACAGAGACTTATTTCTCACTTCCGTGAGATGTCTCCTCTTGGTGAAAGCTGAGCCATTAAAGTATCCGTCACTCCAACGTGCCTTTGCCTGTTGCTAGCTTTGTGAGCTAAATGACACCGATATATGTGTAATTACCCAAAGCTTTTATTTTAAGTGACTCATTGCTCCTTGCCATTTAAACAGATTGGAATTATAATAGACAAAAATTGGAGTTTTTCGTCCTGCTCAAGGGTACAACAGTGAAACTCCTGCTAGAACTTGAAGGGGAAGCGTCTGGTAGTTAACTATCATCACTAACCATGTCGAGCCCTGCTCCCCTGGGAAGGTAAGGGCTCAGTTAGCTAGAAAGGAGGCCTTCAAGGTGCATCGAGGCCCACTGCTTCTGACATGGTGTGAAAGTCCATCCCAGCAGTGGTGTGCGTCCATACAGGGGACCTCTCACCAGTGGCTGCCCCCGCAAACAGCACACCTCTCAGGCCTGCTCCCGTGCACTGACCACTGGAGTGCATGCTCATGACGACGTACAGAAATAGTGGCCAAATACTTGCCAGATCATCTGAATCCCATGTGATGGGAGCTAAGCCTCTTTCTGGTGCCGGGGGGGGGACAGCTCAGAGAGATTTTTGGCTCTTCCCCACGGTAGAGGAGCGAAGCGGCTGTGCAGGGGGGTGGAGGGGGAGTCGCTACAAAAAAAAAAAACACCCACTCTACACCCCCCCACCCGCCCTCTCACCTGATGGGCAGCCGAAAAGGGCAGCAGTCACGCTGGGAAGCTGGCGGGAAACAGTTGGAATCCAAAAAATAAATAAGTCGCCCCCATAGCAATTCACTGGCAACTGTTGTGTAAGTGTTCAGAATAACATCTGAGTCATGTTCCGAACTTCATTTTTCAGCCATTTTCTTAATTCATTTTAAAATAGACCTCTCCCCACTGGGGGAGTGAAAGTACTGGTAATGATAATGGTGTTATTTTACCAAATTGCTTTTTAGAATAGTCAGAGTCCTGTCTTTAACAGGAGCCCCACAAACTCACGGGTGCACATGACATCACACAGCTGCAGCCCGATGTGACTGGAAACACACCTCACAGCCTGGTTTGGTGCCATTGACACCGACCAGCACGTGCAAAGAACCCCCTCCACGGAAGAACGGTTTTTAATCAAAATTCAGCTGCTGGTCTTATCAAGCACTAAAGAGGTTTACAATGTTAATTTTCTCTCTCCCTTCTTTCTCTTACCGTACTTTGTGATTGAGAGTGAGGATTCGGGGAAGACCGAGCACACCAGGCCTGAAGCCATCAAAATGCCCCCTTCCTCCTCTTCGCTGCGCCCTAAATTGATGGACAGATCCACAGCATGCACTGCATGTGCGACTGCTCTTCACTTGTACCCGGCATATGTACTACCAGCAACCCCAGTGACCCTGCGAAGATGCAGCATAGCACTGCTCTCTGGCAGCTTCAGTCTCTGGCCAGTATTTACTGAAACCACAGGAATGCAAAGATGACCATCAGGAATAAGACGTCATCACAGGACGTCACTGCTATTCATTTAGAACCACAGGCAGGCAATTTTCATTCAGCGGGATTCGAAATAGCCGTTATCGCATCACAGTTTGCGATGTAAAAACACCCAACTGCAAAACAATTGCCTAATTCCCGTCAAAATGATTTGCAGCCATTGCTAATCAATATCCAGTTTTAAATTTTATTAGAATTTTAATCATAAAAGTGAAGAAATCCAGCCCCGATCCCCCGATACTCGCTGGCAGCGCTATTGACAATCTTGTCCAAATAACCGCGCTGCGGTTATTAAAAGAAATGTTTAATTTGAAGTTTTTATTCTTTATTCATAAAAGCGACTATCCACAGCATTACATTTTAAAAATTCTTTGCTAAGTTCTGAAACTGAACAACAAAGTGTTATTAATTCATTTTAATACAAAAAAAAATCAAATTGCAACTTTTGAAAATTTTGATTAGCAAAACTGCTAATCAAGTTGAAAATCTTATTTGGAACCCTGTTCAGCCACATTCTGTCCTATAAAACAAATGACTTAAATACCAGCTGCTATCCTAAAATGTCCTAAAATTCCTCTTCTGGTGTAAGCCCCTGAGTATTAACACTGCTATAAGTTTGCCACAGAAAATCCATTAAGATGGTTGGGTGTAACAAAGTCTCATTTCTGGCCATAAACAAAATGGATCAAAGCTGATTTTCCCCACCTAAGCTCGCTCAGGGAGGCTATTGACCCCTGACCTGAAGTGACATCATTGGGAATTACAGGAAGTGAGCATGGTCTGTGCAAAATAAATAAATAACGAAGGGGCCCGTGGCCTTCACCATCTCGGACGCACGTCACTTCACGTAATAACACGAGCTTCTGACGTCCGTGGCAAATTTGGCTGAGGATTTTGTTTACACAAAGCGGAAGAACACATCCTAAAATGTGAATCTTTCATTAACCCCAGCAGGCACGGAAATCCAAATATGGGTGAGCTTAGACTTTCTGGTTTGGCTGTCCTTTGTTTGTGCCATCTTCCCCTGCATGCGGGGGCCAGCATTTTTGAGCCCAGAGGTCTTCTCATTTCCACTGAGCTGCCAGCCTGTGCCATATCAAGTCATCCCGCTTTATAGTCCTCCCAGGCATGTACAATACGCAGCAAAATGAAATAATGATCCTCCTGAACCCAAGGTGCAACACTCATGACAGGAAAAACATTGCAACGCTAAAGACAGTTTTTGGAATAGTTTACGTAGTGCGAAAAAAATCCTTCAGTCAACCCTTCTGCATAGCAACTTTCCACGTCACAGTTTCGATATATTGAGGCATCGGCATAAGAAACTAAATGGGGTTTTGCGAAAGCTGCAGATGACATGCAAAGGGCAGCAGACGACACACAGAATGTTTAGTGACTCATAAATGCATAAAATATACATACAGTGCTGGTTTCGCAGACGTCAAGTTTGTTTACTGCAGCCTCTCACGTGATACGTCACGGTGATCTTTGTATCTAGTGCTTCTCATACTTTTTCACTTCGCTCCACTCACCAAGGGGCCCCAAAACTTTTATGTGGTTTTTCTTGATTGCAGGGGGTGGTACCCCTAACTCCCACCATGTGGAAGGGTCGATAGTACAGTTATCAATAACTTAAAGGGAGAGGAGAGAGAGGAAGACAACTACCCATCTACCTAATATAACAAACATTCCACATTAGACAAACAATAAACAGCACACTGCATAACGATGGGAAGTTAGTGCATAGAAGTACTGTCTATACTTATCGCTGCAGTGCTGCTCATGTGCCACTAAGTATTTAGGAATATCTGAATAGAATCATCTTTAAAGTAACACCGGACAGTTTCTAAGTTTTATGAAAATTTTTATCCCAGAAAGCATTAAATAATTCTGCATACAGAGCAAATGATTACAGAAAGAGATGACAGACATAGCCATGTAACCTAACTTAAGTATGAGGAAAGACTGCCACCAATGAGTAACTGAAGATCTTTATCTATACTGCATTTGGACAATTTGGACAAGGCAGCCATGCATGCTTCTGTTTCACAATCAGTCTACTTGTGGACCAGCCTTGGCTCAGCGATGCGACAGGGATCACTGGCATTCTCATTCGTCGCACGCAAAGGCAAGGCCTCGGGAACCTCGCGGGTCGCATGTTTGTCTTGTGAGTGCAGATTGGACGTCTCTCCGGACCTCTCTGCCAGCACACTTCCTCAGAGTAAACAATCCAGCGCTCTCCCTGGAAAACCAGCCTGACCCCTGTGCCTACGCCCCCTCCCAGGTGAACGGCTGGCCCACTTCCTGTGACCGCTCTGACTTCGCCACTTGGTCCCCCTGGAACACTCTCACTTTGCTCCTGCCTTGGGTCCAAGCAGCTGGTGTTGTCACTGTGTAGGCTGGTGTGTAGGATCTGCTAAGCACACCCAACTTCTCAGACCGGCTGTTTAAGCAGCCAAATACTCAAATACTGCTCTCAGACCAAAAGCCTCCATTAATATTTCATTATGTTAATAAGAGTTAACACACAGAGTTCCTATTTTCATAAACACCGCCTACACCGGTCTGACTATCTCAATAAATTCAGCTTTTCTCTGTATTTTTAAAGTTCTCTTCGTGAATAAAACTCTGATACTGTTTAAAGGTACAGTATGAAGTAGGCTCTCTGGAAACATGCTGATATTTTTCATGAAAAGAGCTTATGTCCTACACTGGGGAGCGAAGGGAGAGGAGCCAGACAGGTCAGAGCAAGGGGCATTATGCCATAAAGGCTTCAGAGAGGGCGTGGCCTTGATAAGATTCACAGAACCATATATAATTATCTGGCCCTTAAATTGGCCCATTTCATGGAATCAGTTTTTTTTTGTTTTTTTTAAGTGGCAGCAAACAGCAGTGCTTACACCAAAGGAGACACATGTTTCTTTCATATTGCTGCAAAATTATCCTCCTCCTTCTAGAGAAACAAAATGAGTACAGTCCTTTTGGTGTAATAGTCAATATGGTTATAATAATTGGTGGGATATTAATCGCTTTAGAGTCAATTCCTGCAATGATATTCAAGGTACACAATGTATAACAATAATAATGTTTATATTAAAAATATAATAATTCAAAATAATATGACTCATAGTAATTAATAAATATTAAATCTGAAAGCCTGTTTCAGAAACGTATAATAGGCTGGCACAGCACTTTCTATATTGTATTTAAATGTAAATATTGTATTACTTTTGAAATATTAGATACATTTCTGTTTTGCAGAAGGTGCAATTCAGCACACCATGTTCAAGGTACCCATGACTGGTAACTTAAACGATGAGTGCAGTTTGGTTGATCTGCACCAACTCCACCCCCACTCCCCCTAAAAAAAAGTGCTCAGCTAGTTGGCCTTCAGTGACGGCCCTCATTCACACTGGGATTGGAGAGCGCCCGCCTGTTCAGGCTGACATTCTACTGTCACCGCGGTGAAAACAGGTGAGAACAAGGGGCAGCATGAGCACAGACCCCCGCCCCCATAAAGAACAACGTGTGCCAAGTAAAAATTCCTCAGCCTGAGGCTGCAGACCTTGTTATTTTCAGATTTGCTACATCTTTGCACACCATCGTCGAGCGAGACACCTCTGTCAATTTTATCTATAATCACGATCACTAAAAGCATTGTGGGATGCCCCTTTATCCTCCGAGGGAACAAAATTATCAGTTAAAAATGGATTATGCAGTTCGTCACACTACTTAATTCAAATTGAAACTAAGCGATTTGGAAAGAACAGAAAAATCTGCTGCTCATTATTGACAGGCAGCCTTGGTAAAGTGGGCAGCGCACCCTTAGGAAGCAGGGACCCCTTCCAGCCAGCTGGAGCCCCAACCGGAGGCTGCATGCACTCACACCTTGATCCCACAGCCTCAGCACGGAGTAAATAAATCCTGGAGCACCAGGCGAACTCAGTGCCCGCCTGCAGGTCTGTTACACCGCCGAGGGCAGGGCAGCAGTCACTATGGGAACCGGGCCTTTCAGCTGCCCTATAAATCATCCTGCTTAAGACACAGGCACAAATACGGTGGGGGGGGGGGCTCACAGAACACAGTGTACAGGTTTAAAATTCCTTATACAGCAGCAGCATACCTAGTTAGTTTCCGACATAATACATCTTTGAAGCAAAAATAGAGAGATATTTAAAGGGACTGAGACATCGAGCGTCGGCACAAGTCATCTTCACCCCAGCTCGACGGGGCAGGCTGTCATCTTTCCGTGAAATGTAGGGGCGCCCTTTCCTGCAACCGCTAAAGGTAACCATCCACCCAAAATGCTATGGCGAGTCTCGGAAGGGACGGCAGCACGCTTGACGGGAGAGGCATCAGGGACGCAGAGGAGAGTTACGCAACACCGCGTACTGTTGACACAGATGGCACTGATTTTTTTTCCGTTTCGCTTTTTGGCCTCCCCTCTCGGAGCTCCCCCTCGGATTGATCTGCCAGGCCAGCATGGACTCAGAAAGCCAGGCAGCAGGGAAGGACGGGCAGTACAGGCTCCCCAGGTAGCATGCATTAACAGCCTACTCGATCACATGGCCAATGCATACCTGATGAGTCCCTTTATTACTGTTATTACGGTAATTAGCGGGACCCAAGTGAGCTCTTGCTTCGAGAGGCATTGGGCTGCTAGCAGTGCCAACAGTGCATACAATTAATTAAGGCAACTAGCTAGGGTAGAATCCAGATTGCCACAAAGCTAACTGGTTAAGCTGTCGCTGAAAATTTGTAGGTGGACAGATGGGCGATTCTTCCTCTTTTTGGGACCAAATTAATGTTCCGGGTCATTCCAGAACTGGACTTAACTGTTTGGGTCAATCCCTGAGAACTATAATCGTGACCCAAAAACCAGTCCTGACCAAGTTCCATTTCCCAAACTGTACCACATTACAATTTACTCCCAAGAGGAAGTAGTGTATACATCTCCCCTGGAAATGAAGGGGGACATGAACCAAATAAACTGGTAACAGAGCTGGTCACAGCTGAACCACTTCGACGCAGGGTGCCCATACGACAGAGCGGAGATCGCAGCTGGGAAAACACCATAGCGACGAGAACAATCATTCCAGTGTGCCACTCCTGGTTTATTGTACTTAAACAAACGGTATCGAATATCCCCAAGAAGTTCACAGCTTCACAGTCAGAAACAGGACAACGTGAAATTGGAGCAAAACATCTCCTCAGACCGAATTCAGCAATAAACTGTGCCGACAAGCCACAGAAATAATTCCCACTGAAATCGCTAAGGCATGTTTCATGATGCGGTGGAAGCTGGTGGCCACATGAAAATGCAAAAAACGTATTTCAGTAAGGTGTAACTGTATTGTTGATAATAAAGCGCTGCAAACATAAAAAAGCTCCATTCATATCTATCGACCGTGATCACGGTAGTAAACTTGCAGTGTATCACAGAAACAAAATGGGGAGCTGAACCCATAGGACTTTGATGGAAAGTTCAATCACAGAACCCTGCCCTGCACTTAATGACTAATGACAGCTTAACTGGACTGCATGAAGGTCCGGACTGAGAATCAATACTGTGGTCCAGCGTGCCGCTGCAGCTGTAGGCTGGAACCCACTCAATTTTTTCAGCTTCTGGACACCATGTTCAAAAATGTACAACACACTGATCAGATTTGGGGCACAGAACATGTGCTTCTGCACATAACTGAGGACCCAGATGAAGCTGCACTCCATTGGCCAGATTGTTCGTTCCTGTAGGAGGCAAACTTGTGTCCAGATTCACCAAGGACATCATCTCTTACACAGTAATGTCTGAAAATGGCTGGCAAAAAGAATAAATAAAAATAATTGTATGTAATATATAATAAAATCATAATAATAATAATAATAATAATGAATAATAATAATAATAATTGGAGTACAGTTTGAACATGACAAAAATGAGTTAAATGTCAGGTAGTTTTCACCATGTGGAGAAAAGACAAGATGTTCTTTTGCTGCTGTAGAAACTAAACCCTTCAGTCCCCCCCAGCTTCTTTGAAGAGCCGCCGTGAATTTCAGAGACCAGCCAGTGGGCTGGAGCAAACAGAGAACGCGCAAGTAGGACAATCATCAGGACAAATCAAGACAAAAGGGCAAAACACTTGTTATGAAATGTGTCACAGCAGTCCTAAGTCCTTTTCATGGTGTCGATGGCAATAAAGCTACCTTTATTTTCACTGTAAATATTTTTATGTCAAGGCTCCACAGCTTATACACATCATCATATAACATTTCTATAAGCAAAGTTTGCTTCTTCTGTTCAACAATCAGGCCAGAGGCCAGTGTTACACAGAGGCACTTAATGCTTTCATTAGCCTAATCTTATTAGCGGGACACCCATTCGCCCAGTTGGATTATAAAAATTTATGGCGTCATTTCGGTGCCACACTTTGATACTGACCTGTAAAGCACGACTGGGTCACACAAACTTTGGACTTATTTCTATCTTGATGGATTCTACAGCTACAGATACAATTTCCACGTTGAGGAATCAAAATTTCCAGTTCAGACTGAACGTGGAGCTATGTGCTAAATCTTAGGCAACTCCCAGGCCTTAAGCCGACCGCTTTTATCAGTTTCCTTTGAGTAAAAAAAAAACAGCTTGTGGCAATTTAACAGAAATGAGAACTGTGCAAACGCGCAACACGCACTGCTGTAAATTACACATGTGACTGATCGAGTATAAACTGCAAGACAGCTTTCTTGATTCACAGCTTGATGAATGTTTTTTACAGCCTGTAAATCAGTTTCAGTTATGGCAAACGACAAGCTAATGAGGGAGCTTAAGACCCAACATGGATCTCCAGCAGTGGGTGGACATCAAAGCCTTACTGGCCTCTCTCGGCTGGGGATATACCACCTTCTGCATGGGATTTCTATAGCTCAAATGGTATACACATTCAGGGTGTCTCCGATTACTTCAAAAATGATTCATCCACCAAAACAACAACTTACCAAAAACAAATGCTTTGATGCAAACAATGCAAGCAACCAAACTGTCAAACGCAAAGAGCAATATGAACATATTTCCTCAGAGGGCAAATCAGCCCTAAATAAGTAAAAGGCTATTCAGTAGCAGATGAGTGACAAAAGCACTTCGTAATCCACTGTCTTACGTCATCTTAGATTAATTTCCATATCGTATGAGTCTTACACAAAGTTGACATCCAATTCTAAAATAGGTCTGGTGCGCGACACAGCAGGAGCTCACTGTTACATCACAGGCTGACTGCAGAGAGATTTCAGTAACAAGCCTGACCCGTCCGAGGGGCCCAGTCCTCACAGGACCTTCTGAACAGACACTTGCTTTTAGTGACAATTTTAGGGGCGGCGAGTGGCTCAGCGGGCTAAGTCTCTGTGTCTGTAATCAGATCACTGATTTGAGCCTCAGCAGAACAGTCACATGTCAGTGGGCCCTTGAACAAGGTCCTTAACCCCCAGCTCCAGGGATGCCACATATTGGCTGACCTTGTGCTGTGACCCCCAAGCCATGGAGTGCAAGACAGGGTAGGTGACGAGAAGAGTTTCAATGTACCTGTACTTGTCCAAATGATTAATTATAAATCCTTTATTATTTCCCAAGCTGATCTGGGACAGTTTGATCAGATTCTTCCTCTATACACATATCATGCTTCACCATGAGGGTGACGCTAGGACTGACAGCAAACCGGAGTGTTCACAGTTCAGTCCGCTGACTGCTGCGGCTAACAGTAACACTAAAGCAACAGCAGAATGTTCTGTCCTTCTAGCAGAACGAAAGCAGAATTTGGGCTGGTGTTATTTTCATACTCTGCAAGGGCTTCAAGAAATGTAATAATAACCCCAACAATCTCCGAGGAGGCGGAGGACCTCCTTCACATCTGGCAAGCGTCTCTATCACGCTAGATTGCCAGTCAACTTCTAATGCTTTTCCAGGCATACTAGCTAGGAAAGGCCGCCTAATGTAAAGCCAACCTGTATATGAGTATTTAGCATGCATGTAAGTGACAAAATATTTAAATATACAGCTCTGGAAAAAATTAAAAGACCACAGCAAAATGTTCAGTTTCACTCATTTCTCAATTTATGGGTTTGAGGCTTTGTAAAATATACTTTTTTGCAAACAACAGCCTGGCTCTTCCCTGCTTCTCATCGATAAAGGGCTTCTTCCTTGCAGTACAGGACTTCAGTCTTGCTTCTAGGAGCCTGCTATGAATTGTCCAAGTAGTGCACTTCACACCACTTAATATTTCCCATTCTTTTTGAATTGGGTAAAGGTCACCTGAGGTCATCCTCCAATTTCCGAGGCACCGCCAGGTAAGTTAACGGTCATTGCTGACTTTAGAAAGTTGCTTCTGTCCTCTACCAGGCTGGTATTTGGTTACTGTCAGTGTCTCCTGCTTCACCTTGTTCTTGTGTACTGCTGTCTTAGAAACGTCGAGCCTGAAAGCAGCCTCGCAGTCTAGCCTTCTGCCAGAATCAGGATTAAACCAGGATTTAAAACTAGATTTTTTGAAAATAGAGTGTATGTTATTTTGTTAATGTACTTCTTCTGTGTGGACAGAGGCTCAGTGGAGAGCATTCTGGTCTCCTCTGTTGTGGCTTTAATTTCCAGCCAAGCCTGTAGAGTTTGTGTCCTTGTGGGATTCCTCCAGCACTACAATAACATGCAGTTAGGCGATCCCATGTCACTAACTACAACAGACTTGGCATCCTCTCCAGGGATCCAGGGCGTCCCCTGCCTAGTGCCCGGTGAGATAGGCTCCAGTCTCATAGCGATGTTGTGCTGAATTTGTAGTATAAAAATGGATGGATGGATGGATGGATGGATGGATGGATGAATTGAAAAACTTTTCTGAGTGTATAAAAAAAGGGCTAGTTTTTCATTGTTCTCTTACAGTGACATTTGTTTGTGGTGGAGGTGGAAAAACTGGTTGAGATTCAGCATAATCGGGACAGGTAACAGGTAATACTTCTACCATAAAAAGTGCCGCATAAGTAGACTATGGTATTAATGATGACTGAAATTTCTATGACAACGAGGAAAACAGTCTATAATGGGAATGCATAAGTATATGAATAATACAGGTCCTTGACAATCATCTGAGAGGATAATTCGCCATACAGGATACAAAGACCTCGAAATACTTAGAAAAAAATGCTCCTAAGGCCTACTTTTTACAAATTACAGAAGGAGAAAAACATAAAACATAAAAAAACATAAAAGGAATGCTTACAAAAGAGAATCCTGCCTGGCCAGCTATGTTAAGTGTGGCAGAGTTTAATAAAACCTAAGTATGGGACCAGCTTCACTTTAACGAGATGTGCAGTGCTCCTCTGCAATGCTTTGCTGCCCGCTTTGCAGTGCTTTGCTGCCTGCTCGCATGTGGCAGCTGTAAATGAGTGCAGGACACGGCGGTCACTGCAAAGCAGGCAGCAAAGTACTGCAAAGCAAGCGGCAAAGCATTGCAAAGTGGGCGGCAAAGCATTGCAAAGCACTGCGGCAATACAGCCAAAGGTATGCCAGTGGTTTAAATGCTAGAGACTCCCGGGCATATTTGTGAAAAAGAACACATTTAAACTGCATTATAGTATACAGCACTTGTGTCTACTCTGAAGTAAAATAAATTAAAAAAATACAATTAAAATGAATAAATCTGTATCTTTAAAGCCAGGTGAACAAGTGCTCTATGGTAGGTGATGCTAAAAATGAGTCCACTGTGAACCCCCCCTTCATGCACCACTGTCTGAATAAACCCAAACAGGTAACATGCTGCTCCCCACACCCACTGAAGCAGATCATTGGCTCAGAATCACTCAAGGAGGGAGGGAGAGAGAGAGTGAGCAACAGAGAGAGGGAGTGAAAGAGAGCGAGGAGTCAGAGGGGTGAGACAGCTAGTGGCCCGCAATAGGGCGAGGGTTGTCATGGGCGAGTCAAAGTCATAGACGGCGCAATCTCCTCCCCTTCTGCTCCATTCTATATTAATTCCCAGTAGGGCTTTGGGTCAGAAGCAGTTGTGCATTGTGGACGACACCCCAAGCACAAACGCAGTTCTCACGGATTTGGCATGCCTTCCCCATGAAGACGACTCTCTCACACACATATGCATGTCAGCACCTTACTCCCCCTTCCCTGACCGGTCATGTTCGGAATATTAATCGCCATGCTGTCCACGGTGTTCCAGGAAGATTCCAGCCATGGTAAGTGACAGATACCCTTACTGAATTATCCCTGTCAAGTGGAGAGGAATTTGCTAATCTGGATTTTGTAGCGCATTGAGATCCAGTGTTTTAGACTTGAGCATAATCATTAAATATTTTAGCGGGAAACAATATCAATGTTTCAGATAAACCACCCTATGTTATGTAGTCCTTGGTTTGCATAATGTCCCTGATCAGGCTGCTTCTACTATAATCAGGAAAGGATATTTTGTTTTACTATAGGGATGAGCTGTGCATCTTTAGCTTTGCAGAATATGACTTGAATTATGCTTAAAGCTAAATATGTTTTTCAAAATCATTATAAAGTGACAGTGCAGTTTTAAGATCATCAAGCGTGAATCTGAACAACACAAAGTTTCAGGTGGCAGTTTAAAATAATAAGTATTTCTGTCATCTTCCTTGACGCAAGAGGAGAAACATCAATCTTGTATAGATACAACTAAAAAAAATAGTTTTCTACTTGATCTGAGCAAATAATTACCAAAACCCAGCAGTTCATTATAACTGGATTAATTGAACTAGGGTGCTCATGTCCAGTTCTAAATGTTCAGGCAAGTGTGAGACATCAAGAAAATGAGAAACTGGTGGGTTGTACCACACAAGTGCCACCACTGATCTGCATAAGCGTTTTCTCTGACAGCTATATGTTATGAAACATTCCCCTGATATTTAGTTTTGCCCAGTTTTGGCTTCACTAAGGTCACATTGAAAGGCCACCAGAGTACTCTATTACTAATTGTGATGAATCTTGTTATGCAACTTGTCAGGCTAAATTAGTTTTCCATTACATAAACAGAACGCTGACTTTCTTAAACAGAATAAAAACGCACGGAAACTGCACATTTCACTTAATATGAAATTAAGCACACACAAATTAGCAGAATTAATGAGTCTGTAGAAATATCTACCTGCCCCTGTGAATGCTCTCCTTATCTGAGAAATTGATCAATCAAAACGCTGTTCTAAAAGCAAAGAAAGGGCATGTATTTAATCCTAGGAAAATAAACGTGCATTAATATTAATTTGTTTATGGGTTTAATGTTAAATCAGACATCTACATAAAATGGCTTTCAAAACAGGACAGATTCACAATTCTCAAATGCAATAACATTTTTCTTGTTTCACATCTTTTTTAAATTCTTTTATAGCAAAAGCCTTATAAGTTGTAAAAAAATAAATAACCCAGTTAAAAACGGTATATATATATTACTCTTGACTCAATAAAACGTTCCATGTTTGCTCATATTACGATATATCAAAAGAGATAGAGGGTAATTTAAAAAAAAAACTTAAAACACCATGGGTCTTCGTTGGCTCAGGCGCTCAGCTGTTGCGGAAGTCAGCTGGGGTCTAATTCACGTGACCAGCAGACCCAGTACAACCTACATTTATTTATATGTGTGAGATCACTGGACATGTGGCGGACCTTTCACCCATTGAGAGAACGTGGTGCTTGTTTCCTCCGTATATGTTCAAACATATTTAAAAAATGACGACAAGGAGTCAAACCTGACACTTGATTCGTTACTGGCACATCAGATGCTAATAAGACAGCAAACCGGACACCCTGTTTGCACAACGTGGGTGTCGTATTCGATACGGTCAGACGGAGAGATTCCTTGCCGAGTAACCTTCATTAAGAGGAATCAGCAGATTTAAATCGCCTGGAATAATTTCCAGAAGCTGACGAACCGTTTGGCCGCCACGGTTATTATTACTATTAACAAAGCTTCCGCACTGTCCACAAAGTTCTCCCAAATGAGTTTTAAAATCATGTCAGTTCTGAAGACTTAGAAATTCTTGACCTACTTTTTACATGTCGACTATGCTCTGCTTCGGGGGCGATTCACAGCAGCGTAATACAGAAATTTCCCGTGCCTCTTGAAAACTAACAACAAACCTCTTACCATTGAATTCGTTTAAAACATGGTACAGGAATTTTCTTTGACGTAACTGGTAAATCAATAGCTTTGCTTTAAATCTCAGCTCTCTACCATGACATAACAGTACAGCATCCACAATCCAGCCATCGTTGTACTGATCCGCTTGTCAGTCTGACCTCAGTCGTGAAAAAGACCCACCCTGAAATACTTTAACAAACTGAGGCTAGGGTTAGAAAAAGTATGGCATTTTCAGGCATCAACATGTGTTTTTATGACAGGTCTGCTCCCCCGTAGGATAGGAAACCACAGTTCAGCATGCCTTAGTAGCATATTTCCATCTTTCCAACAGCCAGTAGCATCTGTTAATGGTATGGTATGGTATGGGGGGGTCAACGTAATCAATCATCATCTTTTTGCTTTGCGGCTTCTGACTTATAACTAAACTTTGCAGATACATTAAGGCAAGTCTATTGCATGTTGTGAGTTACTGAGGTGTGCAGTCGCGTACGCATTTCTGGGCACATGGGTTCTCACGTGGTCATCCGGTGCCGATTTGCACTGCAAAGCCCTGATTCCCAGGAACAGGGGACCCGAACCCGGTGTGTCTTCTCGGTTTGCATTACATCATTGTTTACGAACAGAGGAAAACATGCGCATGTTTACGGGATGAGTAATGTTACTTTGTTTTAGCGACTGCGAAAGCAAACAGACGCGTGCTTATGTTTTTTTTTTTTCCTTTGATTAGGGAACAACTGTAAAGAAAAAGTTCTCTTTCATTATAAGAAGGATGCTGTTAAAACAGTAACACGAAATCTGGATGACAGATGGACGACAAATGACAGCTTACTTATCTGGATTTTTTTCATCAATTTGTATTAAATCGTGTTAGTGCGAACCAGCAGCATACATTCTTGTGTGGCGCAGTGATATTTTAGTACTTCGCGGAGGACTACATTAAACAATCAGAGTAGAAGCTGTGTTTGGAGATTTGGTTGCCACAAAACTGGAAGACTGTGTGAGACTGGAAGATTTCAAAAGGTTATTCAAAATCTAGTCCATCTGCTCTTCTTTCCAATGTATTAACATGAGCTGCTATTTGTATTTAGCATTTAACGATTAGAGCATATGCTCGTTTTAATATGAAAGTCATCGTTTCAGTTCCTTAACATATATACTGCTCTATTGTGAATAAAATCTGGGAGTCCGGCTGAGTACCTCAACAGGTAAATCTTACGTATAAAATGCAACAACACGTTAGTTATTTATACTGATGCGCAGTGGATTGCTAAATGTTGTAATGCGTGCTGTTCTTTTTAAAACCTAACGTTTTGAGCATCCTTCTTGCGCTTTTCTTTATTGTGATACCCTTAAAACAACTTAAAACTTTGTGTTTGGTAAGTACTATAGTAAATTCTCAATATATAGGCCTACTATACATACATACCGTAAAATTAAGGTTTTGGGGCAGGTGCAAAGGCGTAGATTTGGGTATGGATGGTAGGGACATGCCTCTATCAATAATGGGGGAGTACCGTCTGGTTTTAGGGGGGCGGGGGATTCGGGGCTGACCGGAGGGGTGTTCCCACGAAGCAACATTTCTCCGTTAGTGGAGTTAATTTAGGTAGGAGTCATGATAGTCAAATAGGAATGCTCCTTACCTAAACCCTTACTGGGCGATCATGTCTTCTAGCTTAGGTTAACCCAGCTAACAGAGAAATCCTGCTTCGTGGAAAACCCCCTGGTCCATGCCAATGCTGAAACCAAACCTACGCTCTTGGGCAGGGGGGTCGTCATTAGAATGGTTAATACAAGTAGTGCCGTGCTACTATATATTATAATGCAAGCCTGATGTGATGTAGGATTTGTGAAACTTTGTAGTGTACTAATTCACTTACGGGTTGTGATTAAATTCAGTTATCATGTATGTGTAATGGTGACTCTGTACTTTACTTTGAGGTAACCGTTGTATTTAAAGTTCTGTATTCAACTGCAGAACAAAATTAAGCCTTGATGGCCTCGCTATGAAACCTCCAGCTACGCGGTAAAAACAGCATATTTGTGACAAAAAATATGAGAGCACTGCCGGCCACCGCTTTGGGGAAATACGCTTCCACGGTCTTCCCCGCACCTGCTGCTGCCGGTGCGGTTTTTAAATTTAGCGCCGCGTTCGCTCCCCGCAGCCCCGGTGTCGGCTGGGCTCTGACGCAGTCGGCTGGCCGCATAGAGGCTCCATAGTCTGAATGGCGATTACAGCAGACTCGCAGGGCAGAGGCGGCGGAGCGTACAGCGAGCTCAATACGACTCAAACCGCGGTCAAAATGCACGATATGTGAATGGTGAGTCCCACTTTTCCTATATAGGCGTCACCTTTAGGGACTTGCCTCTGGCGTTTCAGATTATTTGCACGTATTATTTACAATGGTTTTTGGTTGGACACGTTTCGGGGTCTTTTTTATCGGATCCTAATTCTCAATACTCTCCCCTACTATTCGTAGTGTAGCCAAGACAACGGAGCCTTTTGTTTCTTTGACTGCCTCGTTAAATATGAAAGCGGACATATAAAGCGGCTGTACAACTGCATTTCAAACAGTCATATGCTAAGTGCACCGCCCTTTACAAATTATAACAGTATCCCTCTTTGCTCACCCTTTTTCTTTATAGACCGCCACGCCACTTTTTGTTATCCTTTCAATCCGCAAAAGGATCCTCGCTCGGAGAAGAGCCGACCGCAGATATGCGGCTTTTGCGTTCTTTTTTGGGGTGACGGAACTGTGTGTCTTAATTGAAATACGGTAAAGAGCTGAGTCGGCTCGCGGTTGCTCGACCGGCTACGTGGCTGCCTCGCGCGTCGCGCTCCCCCTTTCGGCGCGCTCTGGGCTCCGATCGACCCGCAGCCGCGCCGTTTATTCGCAATTAACGCACGGGGTCCGGGCTGCTACCAGCGACTTCCAGCGACTTTGCTTGTTCGGCACTGTTTTTTTTTTTTTGCCACGAAACCGTAAAATACGCGCCCCCCCCCAATTTATACTATAAATGTAAAAAATTGTCTTTAAAAACGCAGTGCTCCAGGTAACCACATAATGAGTACAGTTGTTTACTCCTTTGGTTTCCCGTGAATAGTTAACCGTCTACCTTAAATATTTTTATAGCTGTATGCGCTTCGATTGTCTAATAAAACTTTTGATTGGTAGGTAAAACAGATGGGGTATACAATATACAAATCGGATCCCTATCCGCTAGACTGCAGGAAAATAGTCTGGTTAATATTGCGTTGAAATTATTTCTTATTCATAGGTGAAAAGACTGTGCTCATTATCTTCTCGACTCTTTCCCTCTCTTACCGTTACATTTACAACGACTTTATATAGTTATGCAAGCGTTTACATGTTTACTACTTAAATGTATGATGCGTCGCCACTGCTTTATTGTGGCGTCTCCTTTTGTCGATTTAAAAGCACTTCCTGAAGCCTAGTAAACATTGGCGTAACTGGTTCCTGGATGTGATTATGGCGGAGATCCTACCTATCAGATGGTGTGACTGTGGGGGCGGATGTTCAAGTAATTTTAGTGTGTCTGTTGCATGTACGTAGCTATGTTTTAATTCATTCTATTGAATTAAAAATGTAAGTTTTGTGGTTTCCTGTAGTGCCTGTTTAAAGATCTCTCAAATCGCCCTCAAATTTAACAAAACTAAACTTGCCAAATAGAGCCCTCCCAAAAATGTTTCTAAGAATGAATTCTTACCGGGGCTTTGGAACGTTGAACGTGAACAGTTTGTATAATTGTGAGTGTTCCCCCATCTTTGTTTCAGGATGTATAAGTTTGACGACTAGACCACACATACCTGTGGACTGTCATTGTCACAGATTGTAAGCACCTGCTTTTCTTTGCGCTGCAGGTTACCTCACCATAAGATGGAGGATAGCTTCGACTGCGACTGTGGTGAGCTGGAGCCACCTGATCACTGAGAGGAAGATTGGCATTTAGGTGCTGGACTTCTGACTCTTAAACGGGCTGTAGAAAACCAAGCTGAATAAAACTTTTGTGCCCGCTGGCACAGAAGAATTATGCGACTCAGGACCACTCATACACTGAATGTATCTGCACTGTGATATTACCTGCTTCATTCCATTGTGTTCCTTCAGACACTAATAAAAACATAAAGGCTTCGCAAAGGAATGCTCCATTATTTTTTCCTTATTTTTTGGCCTTTTGAGTAATGACCTTACCTACATATCAAGGAAATTCACCAGGTTTTGCTGGGGGCATAGCTGAAGGTCACAGTAAGAACTCCGTTGGCCTCAGTGGCTGTTTATAATTAGTTTAAGGAAAAAATAGGTGGTTATTTTTATTTTTTCCCCTGAAATGTCTTACATAGGGTTTTAAATATTCTTTAATAAAAATAGAACTCAAGCCCCTTTCACAGTTGTTTCGGCATTTGATCGTAACCGGTTGAGCACTTAATCTCTGATCCTGTGAAATGGCTGAGAAGTTTGAAAGTCTCATGAACATCCATGGCTTTGATCTGGGCCCCCGTTACATGGACCTTAAGCCTTTGGGCTACGGCGGCAGTGGCCTGGTCTTCTCTGCCGTGGACAATGACTGTGACAAGCGGGTGGCGGTTAAGAAGATCGTGCTCACCGACCCCCAGAGCGTGAAGCACGCCCTGAGGGAGATCAAGATCATCCGGCGTCTGGACCACGACAACATTGTGAAGGTTTTTGAGACGCTTGGCCCCAGTGGCCGGCAGCTGACAGAGGACGTGAGCTCCCTGACGGAGGTCAGCTCGGTCTACATCGTGCAGGAGTACATGGAGACAGACCTGTGCAAGCTTCTAGAGCAGGGGCTGCTGTCTGAGGGTCACGCACGGCTCTTCATGTACCAGCTGCTGCGAGGCCTCAAGTACATCCACTCCGCCAATGTTCTGCACAGGGACCTCAAACCTGCCAACCTCTTTGTCAACACAGAGGACCTTGTTCTGAAGATCGGGGACTTTGGCCTCGCCCGAATCATGGATCCACACTATTCACACAAGGTACGAACAGCCAGCTCTACTGACTCTAGAAGGTGCTACCGTCGCTTTTCATTGTAACGTCTGTTTTTGTTTTCATATGCTAAAGATGATAGGCTAGCCCTTCCCAAGAGTAATTAATTTATTCTTACGTATGTGTGCTTGAAGCTTCTGTTTATATTTCTGTGAACCAGCTTTCCTTGGATCCTGTCAAGAGGTACAACTGCCAAGTGATGAAGTTATAATAAACGTGGCAAAACAAAAGCTTTAATTGGTGGCGGGTGTTGGTCTTCCTAACAGCCACAGCCCTTATGACAGATCTGTCAAGAGAATTCAAGTTTCCTCTTTGGATGAACGGCTGGTGTAGCATTAAAGGCTTTTTATTCTGATTCTTAGGCTCAAGCAGCCAATGAGGATGTAAACTCATTGCGTGAGAGAGATGTACAACTTTTGAATGACTCAGAAAGTTCCTGAGTTGTATATTGTAGCAATGTGTTTTCAATATTCTATTTAATTAAGTTTCACCTCTTCTGTATTTCATTAAATGGAATAAGTGATCTGGGTCATTTTTATTCCATATTTTCGCTTTCCGACATAAATAGCTGTCCCACCAAAACTGGGCTGCACTGGATTTCTACTGTCGTCTAATTTCACGGGTCTGTGTGTTTGCCTGCGGGCGTCTGCACCATAGCAGTCAGGTGCTCACGTGCGTCTTTAATTAGCCGTTTCCCGTTGGGTCACGCCAGCCCTGACCGTGCAGGAGGTCTACATAACAGCCAGAAAGTGGGCCACGCACAACTGCTGCGCCTGTGGTCTCTCCTCAGAAGGGCGTCGTTTGCGGGGAAGACGGGCAGCGTCCAGCGACTGACCCGCTTCCCTGGCAGCCAGTGGGTGGCGTGTCTGAGCCTCGCCCATGGCAGCTGGATCAACCATGGATGCATGACATCGTAGACCATGTTTTACCTCGTTGCTTCGTGCATAGGTGTGCACCAGCTAACTCATGTAGTGGTTACTGCGGCCTATTTCTGACCATGTTACTAGAGGTGACATCAGTCGCAGGTTCTCCTGAAGGCCCACCCCTATGAGTGCTTCTTCAGCCCCTCTTCCTTCATTCCCTCAGTTTGCACACACAGACGCCTTTCTGTTTTAATTATTTTTATTCCAGGCAGACCCATTTCAGCACAAAGCCCTGTGATTTTAACAGCCCCACTGCCGGGGGGGAGGGGTGCTCGTTTGCTGCTCCCGGTGTGGGCGGAGCTCTTGCCGTGGGCACCGAGGGCGAGATCAGTTTTCATTGGTGCTGCTGGTGCAATGGAAAATTTTAAACCTTTGAAAAAACGACGGTTTGTTTTGAAGGGTCCAGAGCTCCTGGATCTGTCTCGCATAGAGTGCAGGGTTCAAACACCTCATACACTGCTCCAGAAGGCCTTTGCTTCAAGAATGTAGGGAATTCACGTGCAGTATACTGACTGACTGCATTCCAAGCCACCCCCACCCCCACACCCACAAAGCTAGCCTCCATTTCCTGCTGTTGCTGAAGTGAAATAAATTGTGGATTTCTTCCACTTTATTGCTTCTGGCTGAGAGAGATACAGAGAGAAGGCTGGAGCAGCAGGTACGACGAGTCTCAGCACAGAATTAAAAAGAAGCTTCTATGTCAGGGCGAAATGGGTCGGGAGTGGAGGCTAAGTGAGTGTGGGCAACAGAAACGTGATGACGAGGACTACAATCTTCACGTGTCCTTAAATATTTGAAACATTGTTTAAAAATGCTTAAAACATCAGCAGGAATGTGTATCCCGCCTCTCCGGGAGCTTCTTGATGAATTGGTCTCCACACCTTGCTTACCAAACTAATGACACACACAGATCACTCCCATTGTTTTGAATTACACCCTCTTATGCAAAGAAGCTTAGTTGAATGGTGCCATGAATTTTCTTCCATGGTTACTCTCTGCACACCCATACTCTTCATACAGATAGGACTACCACAAGCAATATGAGATTACGTTGGGTCAACAAGTATTATTTTTATCTCGGGACCAGGAAGCCAAACCTGTAGTGAATGCAGCATACAGTTTATGTCGATTTAAGCTTGTTCATTTAGTTTGAGCACATTCCCTGTGTTTTTGGAATGTGTCCACATACTTAATACAACAGAATTGTAAAGGGTTCATTTTCCTTCAGTGTTCTCTACTTTTCCTGCTTTGTGAGGTTTGGTTAATCTGTTCTTCTCGAGTTGCATGAATTTCTTAGAGTCACGTTGCCCCAATGAAACAAGACGTTCTGTCACATGTCGTCTTGGGCCAGGCGTAGGAGGGAACCAACTCATTGAAGATCTATGCGATTTGGGCTTAATTGATGGACGTTCTCCTGTGGAAGACCATTACTTTGAATCTCAGAGCTCTTGTTAAAAGAAGTATGAAAACCCCCGTTTCGTTTTGTACCTGGACCTTCTGCATGTTAGGATCTCAGAGTGAGGGTTGCTCAACTTGCTCCCCTACACCTGGATGGTTGGACTTTGCAGGGTTTGAGGGCTGCACATGTGACACATTCCATTATTTCCCCTGTATCTCCTGCACACACACCTATTATCATTCACCTCTTCTGGAAAGTTCACTTGATACCTTTCATCCATTTCACCCTTAATCTGTTTCTAGTGTGTTCCTTGATTAATCTGCCAGAGAGCCCTTTGGTTATTGCATAGTCAGGCCAATATGCTTCTGGTGTGAAAAAGCCCTTTAGGAACTGCAGCTCTGCTCATGAATATTATGATTTTTAGACAGTGTTTTTTGATTTTGCACAGGCTGCGCTCCATGACATCCAAAAGGCACTCTTTCTGTAGTGTCTTCTGAGGCAGGAAGGATTTGTTCTGTTCGGCCAGTGAACTCATGAACCTCCTGCAGTAGAGGGCTGGGTGGGGATATGCATTTCTTTGCGTTATCTTGCCGATTGCTGCAGGTTGGCGTCACTGATCTGTCTGCTTGCTTTTCTGTTTTAAAATGATCCTTTCCATGGCTGTTCTGCCCGGCGACACTGGTGGCTCCGGCGACCGGATCCACACGTTTGGGTTGCTTAGATGCACCATGAGCTTAGAAACATGGCAAAGAGCTGCGGAGATGTTTAGAGTGAAGCAGAAGGCTTCTCCGTATACTGTGGGGTCTATTGACCCTTTGTCACCTCAATGTACTGTATTGTGCAGCCAGATTTGACAAAACCCTGTTCATCATATTCATGTTATCTGACTTATGTTTAATGTTATGTTTAATAATTCTGTGGATACAGTTTTTATTTTAGTTATTGGTAGGTGGATATAGCCTAGGTTTTTACTCTCCTTTTTTAATTGAATTACATTTTCTTTAGTTTTAATTTATCCATCTTACTTTTATGTCTTTTTATGTAACGCCATGTATTTATGTATAGAACTGCATTCCCTGCATGATAGGCGCCATATAAATAGTTATTCATTAAGTATTATTCTAATTATTATCATTATTATTACAATATGCCATTTGAGGTGGCATGTATTAATAATAAGTGGCAGGCAGTCATGTGATCTTGCCCGTTTTTCCTTAAATCTCTCAGGGTCATCTCTCTGAAGGACTGGTCACAAAGTGGTACCGATCTCCCCGACTCCTGCTGTCACCAAATAACTATACCAAAGCCATCGATATGTGGGCTGCCGGCTGCATCTTTGCCGAAATGCTGACGGGAAAGACGCTCTTTGCAGGTCAGTTTGGACAGCTGGTCCCAGGAGCACACAAACTTTTGTTTTTTTTTCTTTTAAAAGGGAAACGCAGGTAGCTTTTTGGGCACATGAATGCTTCCTAGTTTTGGTTAGCAGAGAATTTCACACAGCCTGCAAATTCAAGTTCAAGCTACAGAGAATAGGTGAGGAGATCATGTCTAGTGACCCTTAGGACCATTATTTATGCTATTTATTTATTTTTTTTTTTATTGTGACGGATTCTGCGCTGACAGCCAGCTGTTCTCAGTGCTCTCCAGTCATTGGTTTGTTTACCCTGGTCGACCCAGGTGCCCACGAGCTGGAGCAGATGCAGCTGATCCTGGAGTCCATCCCTGTGATCCATGAGGAGGACCGACAGGAGTTGCAGAGCGTCATTCCTGTTTTTGTCCGCAAGGACATGTCCGTGCCCCAGACCCCGCTGGCCAAGCTGCTTCCCGGGGTCAGCAAGGAGGGTGAGTTTTGGTTGGCTTTAGGGATGTCCCAATCCATTTCTTTGGTACCCCAATCCAATCCATTCAGTATTTATATTTGTCGATTCCAATCCAGTCTTTTAATAAATGTGTAAAAATTCATGCAGATACAGTAGGCGTCTGTGCATTCTTTGTTTGATAAGCCTCGCCATTTTGCAGTGTTCCTTTTATGTGGTTTCACCAAGTGCCTAATCATACTTGTTGTGTTCCACAAGGCCCTGTTGCTGCCTCCTATGAAACAATGGCAGTGCAAACACTGCGGGTAGCTGTTGGGCTGCTTCGAGTTTTCAATTTAAAGAATTTCCCCATGACTGACATCTCAGTAGTTTGTAGTTTCAGGCCAAGTGCCTCGGGCTTACAGCAGCGGGCGCTGGAACCTTACAATCTGCAAATTGGGCCAATGCAGGAAATTAAGTAGATCCGGCTTTGGATCGGGCTGCAGCAGCCAATACCAATCAAATAAAAATTGCCTGGAGCGGCCCCAATGCCAACCTCGGGCCGTCTCTGATTTGCTTGCCACATGTGTGCCACACAGCCCAAATCACAGAACCATGTACTGCATACAGAATGTATGGCCTACTCAATGTGGGTAAACCTGCTAAGTTTAAAAAAAAAACGATTTGTCTTCCTAGCTTTGGACTTCTTGGGGAAAATCCTGACTTTCAATCCCATGGACCGCCTTACGGCTGAAGAGGCCTTAGCCCACCCCTACATGAGTGACTACTCCTTCCCGCTAGACGAGCCCATCTCCAACCACCCCTTCCATATTGAGGATGAGGTGGATGACATCTTGCTAATGGATGAGACCCACAGTCAAGTGTACAGCACCTGGGACAGGTAAAAAAAAAAAATTATTAATAATAATTTGTGTGTGTGTGTGCATAAAAACAGTGTCGTCTTTTGTGGTCAAGGCTTTGACGTTTTCAAAAATATCTTTTTCAGATATCATGACAGTCAGTTCTCAGACCAAGACTGGCATCTCCATAGTACTCATGAAGCAGACAATGTCCAGCTGGACCCTCGAGCCATGTCAGAAGTGACTGACGAGCAGGAGGTTCGGGTTGACCCACGCAAATACCAGGATGGGGACCGGGAGAAATTTCAGGAAGACCCAGTGTTTGATTCCTTCTTTGCCTCAGAGTTCTCCTGGCAGGCTGAAGAGCACCACGAAAACAAATATTGCGACCTGGAATGTGGACACACCTGCAACTACAAAGCTGTCTCTCCCTCATACCTGGATAACTTGGTGTGGCGTGACAGTGAGGTCAACCATTACTACGAGCCCAAGCTCATCATTGACCTGTCCAACTGGAAGGAACAGAGTAAAGAAAAGGCAGACAAGAAGGGAAAGTCCAAATGCGAGAAAAACGGCTTGGTCAAGGCCCAGATTGCGCTTGAAGAAGCTTCTCAGGATCCTGCTGAGAAGGACAAGCAGCAGGAGAAGAACCAAGGCTTTGACTTTGACTCCTTCATTGCCGGCACCATCAAACTCAGCCTACAGCCAGATTCCTGTGAGGTGGGCCTTCTCAATGAACTGAACAGCTCCGTCCAGCTGGAGACCAAGAGCCCTGTGCCTAAGTCCATCAGCCAAGAGAAGGAAGAGAAGTGCCTGGTGAACCTGGCCCAGCTGGAAGGCCGGACGCCCCAGCCCTGGGAGAGCTTTAGCTGTGCGGACATTACTGGAGAAGAGAGCTGCTTGATTGACGAAGTTTGCTGGGATGTGAGGAAGGATGAGCAGCTGCAGAAGGAGACCACCTGCACGACCTATTTGGACAGGCTGTTCAGTAAGAAGGAGGAGGCGCAAGAGCCAGTGGCAGTGGAGGTGGATGAGGGCTTTGTGACCAGAAATGGAGAGCTTGTGTTTAACGTGCAGCTGGACTCCTTGGCAGTTCCCCGGTTTGAGAGCCCCGCTGACTCTCCCCTGAAGTCCATACAGACGACCCTGACGCCCTCAGCCATAAAGTGTTCCCCTCAAATCGCCCATAAAACCTATAGTAGCATTTTAAAACATCTGAATTAATGGCCCAAATATTTTTAAATAGTAGTTCTGATATCTTACTTGAATTATTGGTTTTTATGCCTCCTTTTTATGATCCGTATGTGACTGAGCAGCGCTCAGTTTATGACCACGTCTTATTTGGAAACAACTGGCATGCCGTTTGCACACGATGTGACGCCGAAAAACCAGCACAGAAGGGGGATGAGAAGGGAGAGGGGGGACGAGAAAGCCACAGTGGGGTCATATGGCAGAAGGAGGGACCGAAACACTACTGGGGAGGGCATTGGGTGGGGGAAATGCACTACAAGGAACTGGGTCAAGTCACAGCTGATACGTTTTTGCCCTTTTTATCTGTTTGAAAGTTTATCATCACATCTTAAATCTTAGGCCTAATTTATTAATGTATCTTCCCAAAAACTAAAACACATTTTATAATTCAAACCCTCATTTTATGTGTGGTGAAATCAGCAGCCGTTAAATGTTGATTTTTTTTTTCTAATTGTTATCTACCTCAAGGTAACAGCAGAAAGTGGGCAAATCTCAGCCCCAGCAGTGCTTTAAAGACACATTCTCCACCGCATTCGACACGCGCCGATGTCGCTTGCTTTGTGTTATTTCGCCTTTTGCCATAGTGAAGTGATGAGGTCATTATTTATTTTTCAGCAGACATGTGATATTTATTGTGATGTGTAATTTCAATGTGAGTGTTGGAAAAGCAAAGGAATTTGATTTGCATAATCTTGTAAGGTACATGCGGTACATCAGCATCTAACTTAAAGTATCATTTGCTTAATTTTAAGCGGTAATTTTTCCATTATCTTTCTTTGCTTAAATGCGCATTTTTTTTTGTCCCGCTGATTTTTATTTATTTTTATTTTAGTTAGAGGTACTTCTATTCTTTTACTATAGAGGAAAATATACTTTATGGAATTAAAAATGCGCCTCTAAGTCTTAATTTTTTAAATATAGAATATACCATTAGAGTCGTGTGCATGGACAAAACAAATGAAAGGTACGTGGAAACTAGAAGTAAACTGTATGTCATTGTTTAATTTTATATTTTTATTACAATTTGTATTTTTTTCAAACAAGCATGAATAAATTAGGTGACATGGTAGCATGTAGGATGTTAATGGAAATTTGCTTTGCCTTTAAATGTTGGTATTTTATTATTGGTTCTCTTGTTCTAAAAAATATGAATAAAATCCCCAACAAATACACAAAGGCTTTTTCTGTTTTTTCATTTCAAAGTTACCAAAAAAACTAGAACAGTACAGGTACACAGAAAATTATTTGTGGGACTCTGCCTTTTCTGCAGCCTGCATGTGTCACTTCTCGCTAAGACACACATTAGTGGAGAATATCGCACCAGGATGAAAAACAGCCATTGCATCAGTTTCTCCCTGAATGGAGGCTTGCTGTTCTCACATAACAAGCGGTATAAGAACATAAGCAATTTACAAACGAGAGGAGGCCATTCGGCCCATCAAGCTCGTTTGGGGAGAACTTAACTAATAGCTCAGAGTTGTAAAATCTTATTTAGCTCTGATTTAAAGGAATCCAGGGTTTTCACCTGCACTACCTGAACAGGAAGACTATTCTATACTCGAACTACACGCTGTGTAGAGAAGTGCTTCCTCAAATTCCATTTAAAATCTCCCGCTGCTTTCTACCTATGGCCACGAGTTCTAGTATTTCAACTAATATTTAAGTAGCCATTTGACTGAACAGCATCCAGACCTGTTAGAATCTTATATACCTGCATCATGTCCCTCCGTATGGCAGACGGTTTGCTGTAAATGTGATACGCGGCCTGTTCTTCCTGTAGGGGATCGATTGTTGAGCTCGCTGTGCATGGACCTGCAGCTACAGCTACACAGTGCCACTGCACTGGCACTGGATTTACAGTGTATTACCCATGATTTGTTCCAGCACTAGAGTTCAATCCTTGCTATGGGAAGATTATTGCTTTTTTCCATACAACTTAACCGAAATAAGTGACTTACAAAATTTTTCAAGCAGCTTTGTCAATTTAGGCTGTAAACAATAATCTTTACATACACACCATATTTTTATATGCATTTATATTTGTCTAAACTTTTTGAATGACCCAATAAATTGCACCACATAAATATTTTATAGCATATTGCATATCAGCTGATGTATAAACTGTTATGAAAACCGACCCCCCCCCCCCCCCCAC